>JAUPFT010000005.1:40355270-40628171 GCA_036936625.1 Parnassius smintheus behrii | reverse complement strand
ACGAAACTGAATTATATATCATCTATTAAAAATTGTATTTCATTCATTTTATTATACAGGATAAATATGTAAGAAATAAATTATCGTCATTTAACTAGAATTATATAGTTATATATTCACTACTACCAATGAAATTCATATATTAAACTTTATTATAGAGAGAGATTCAACATTTAAAAATTTTATAATATTACTACAAAAATATGTCTTTTCTCGACAAACATTTTTGTTGCTTGTGCTACAAAACTGGCTCTATGAGATTGATATTGCAGCTGATGTCAGTAAATCCGATCCTGATTTTTTTTTCGGCATGCTTAATTAAGTTCCTACTATGAAAGGAGTTATGAGTAAATATTTATAAAGTGTGTCATGTTGTGTGCGTGTGCGTGGCAGGTGTTCTCTACGGCGGACAGCAATGCGGCGGCTTGCGCGAACGCATGCACGGCGCTGGAGCTGCTGGCGTTCCTGCTGGGCGTGCTGCGGCGCGAGCAGTGCCTGGCGGCAATCAAGCCGTTGCAGCGTGGCTTGGCCGCCTGCGTCGCCTCGCCCAACGCAAAGGTGGTGCGCCTCACGCACAACCTGCTCGCTAAGCTCACCGCGCTATTCCCCACCGAGCCCTCCGGCGCCGCGCAGGCCTGCAAGGTGCGCTCGCTCACACACACACACACACACACACACACACACACACAGCGCACGCACACACACACACACACACACACACACACACACACACACACACACACACACACACACTCACACTCACAATGAAATGTGATAACAATTACTACATCTATAGACGACGAGTCTTCGTAGCGATTAAATAAATTTGAATTTCGAATTGTTATGAAACAAGAACACTAATATTGGAATTATTGGGTGCGTTTGGCAGAAAAAAACGCTAGCAAGCGCTTACAAGCGCTAAAATAGTTTTCGGCCAGGACACGATTGCTACTTCAGTAGCGCTGACACAATCCGCCATTTTGCTTATTTAATTTGTTTGTTTTGAAGTAGAAATTATAAGTTGTTTTGTACAATGTCAATTTTAAGTAATATAATGACATGAATAGACATATACTTTATTAAAAATTCATGATTGGTAAGTTTTTAATATGAATACTTTACAAACATATATTTAAATTAGGTTAGGTTCCCCGGTTGAAACTAACATCGTGTCCTGGAGGAAAATAGCTACTTACGATTTGACAGCGCTTACCGCTTACGATCGCCATTTTGCTTACAAGCGCTTGCTAGCGCTTTTTTCTGCCAAACGCACCCATTGTCTCAATGTACTCAATACAATCTTTCATTTTATTACTAATGATTTATTTATTTACTTAATGTATGTTTATATTTAGTTAACCGAAATTATCGTAAGTTCTGTGTCGTACATTGGTTTGTGCAAGTACATACTCGAAAAAAACGGACTCCTGCACTTAGCACTGGTAGATTTTCTATGAGGTTAATTAGAAAATTAAGAATATGATATAGGGCCAGACTCAAAATAATTAGGATAACAATATGTTTTATTTAGTAATTAAAAGTAAAAAAAGTAAATTAAAGCAGTCGTATCATTAAAATTACTTAATATTTCGTATAAATAGTTAATCTAAATCTCTAGATTTGGTCGTAGGCTGCTTAATAATGATTCGTGGACTGTATGCATAAATGTTGCATATATTAAATTAGCAAAGATTTTGTAATAATTTATTTAAATATACGCGTTCCGCAGTACGAGGAGCTGGAAACGCTGTACGCTTGCGTGAGCAAGTACGCGTTCGAGGGGCTGGCAACGTACGAGAAGTGCGCGGCGGGCGGGGGTGCGGCTGCGGGCGGCGCGGCGGCGGGCGCGGGCGCGGGGGGAGCGACGGCGGGCGGCGCGGGCGCGCTGCTGGGCCCGCTCATGATGCTGAAGGCGTGCTGCGCGTCGAGCGCCGGCTACGTGGACCGGCTGCTGCTGCCGCTCATGCGCGTGCTACAGCGCATGCTGCGCGACCACGTCGCTCCCAACCCAGACCCTGCCGTCTCCGACCTGCTCGTCAGTACACACAATTTATACGCTATTTATTTTTAGGACTACCATGGAGGTTAAAGAACAGGAGAACGATCGCTACGTACTAAAGCATAGCCCACCTGTCCTTGAAAATTGTTAGAATTTATAGCGGCGCTGACGTCGGTGAGTAGTGACTGCGAAGTTAGCTGTTTATGAGTACAAGTAGATGAAGTTAGTTGGATAATGTACAAATTTTTTTCGCGGCATTGGTGAGAAAATTTTCATGCTCCGTAATTTTTTAATTTTTGACTAAAAGAAACATTAAAAAATAGAGAAATATTTTATTGTACATAGATGTGCAAGTGGTTTGGCATCTGATCGGAAAAATAGACTGAAAATGAGGTTTATTGAGCGAACTAAGCGATCGCAGCGTCTCACTTATGGTGTCCATATTTCTGGGAAACTATTTTCTACAGCGATTGTTCTCCTGTTCTTCTAACCTCCATGAGGACTACTGTGTTAGACATTGTTTGCCACTACTCTGTACTTGTACATTTTGTTTCATTTTGAAAATAGTAAATTTTTATATTGAACTTAATTTGATATCACCTCACCTAACCTTATGTGTATTGGGAAAAAAACGAGAATATCAGAAAGACCTCATGAAACCAACTAATTAATGTATTAGCCATTAGAGGCAACTAATAAATATTCAAATAGACATCGGGAAATAGTCTATTTCTAGGAATACACACCAAATATAATTAATTTAATCGCAGTCATAGTTAAAAGACAATTTTTTATTTCAGATTTTAGCATTAGATCTTCTCAAAGCACGAGTGTCTGTTATGCCTGTTGATACAAGAAAAACATTTATTGGAACGGTTCTAGTTGGGCTCATTGAAAAGACTACCGATGCTAAGGTGACGCTCAACTATATTTTGATAATTATTTTCATGTAATATATTTTACACATAAACCCTAAAATTATGAAATGAAACATTGTTTTTTCACATATAATACAGGTAATGAAGGCTATCATTCGCATGGTGGAGGAGTGGGTGAAGTGGCGCGGGGTGGCCGTCACCGGAGCCGCGCCATCACTTCGCGAAAAGTCTATATTACTTGTCAAGCTTATGCAATATGTCGAAAAACGATTCCCTGATGACCTGGAGCTCAACGCACACTTCCTGGACCTGATTAATTACGTCTACAGGTAAAACACTGCAATAAAATTATTTAATACTATTTTTGTCTTATGTGGAATGGTCATTAATACCTAAAATATTAAAATAACTCAGTAGTTATTATAGTATACACATGACCAAACCATATATATATATATATATATATATATATATATATATATATATATATATATATATATATATATATATATATATATATATATATATATATATATATAACCGACGTGCATGTATGCGTAGGAATATGGATGTGAAGGCGGCGAGAGAGGTGTGTCAGGATCGTGCCAAATAGAAGTCTGTAGTCTCTGCCTACCCCTCTGGGTGACAAGCATGAGTGTTTATATATGTATGTATACATATATAAATAGATAGAAAATACTATGACACTTAATTATATGGTATAAATGCGACCTTTAATGCCGAAATGGCATTCCCTATCAACTAACCTTTGGTAGGGCAATGAGAACTATGGGAAGACCCGCATAAAAACGGCTTTTACAAATTTTTCAGAGACGAGCATTTGAAAATGACCGAACTGTCAATGAAGCTGGAGCCCGCATTCCTGGCTGGGCTGCGTTGTCCTCAGCCACACATCCGCGCAAAATTCTTCGAGGTGTACGACCAGAGCGTGCGCCGCCGTATCTTCGACCGCCTTCTCTACATCATCTGCTCACAGAACTGGGAGCACATTGGGCAGCATTACTGGATTAAACAGTGCCTTGAATTGCTTCTTGTTACATGTGTTTCTAGTGAGTGACATTTTTATATTGTCTCAATCTTTGAATGACTCCACTGCTATAGGATATTTTACATGGTAGAGCCACGCTGCAACTACCTTATAGTTGTAGCTCGAACGGGTCGGCTCGACCGGAGCAGGACCACGCTCACGCAGAATACCAGCGTAAAATAGCAGCGTAATGCTACTGTGTTTCGTATGGTGAGTGTAGAGAACCGGATACCGTTTTAACCGTAATAAGGCATTCCATCTTAATCCTCAGGGGTGACAACTTTTTTGTCCTGACTGATTTGCATTTTGATTCTTAATTGAGGATAAATGTGAATGTCTACGGGCCACAGTATTCACAGGACTGTGTGCTCGTTTGTCACCCGATGGTAAAAAAACAGGCCTGTCCAAGATGTATCTGGATGTGTTACTTGGAAGATTTGTCTATACACACTTTTGTAGGCATGCTTGTTGGTGAGAGCAAAGCTGCTTAGATTAAGACGATCTCACTGGTAATACTACCGCCCATGACGAGCCTTTGAAATAATTTTTTTGGCTTTTTTTTTTTGATTTTTTCCTATCAGTCATTCACAAGCAGTTACCGCTGTTAGGATTGACATTTGAAGACAAATTTGGCAAACACACTAACTTTGAATATTTTCTTTAATAATTTTTACACATATATTAAAATTGTAAACAATTTTACTGTCTGTTACTTTATGGAAGCTAGTCTCTAAAATGGTTGATCAAACTTGGATATGAATTTCAGTGATGTATTGATTTTCTTTTCTTTTTCAGGCACTCAAATTCGACTATCCAATTCCAAATATCTTCTTCCTAATATATCTGCAGTTATTAATTTAGCAGACAGTGAGGATCGCAAGTCTTTTGTTATATTCAGTAATGTAAAAGAGGAGTCTGCTGACGGCTTTAGTGACACCATAGATCCAGATAAAGAAGATGTACTTGATATGGACTTGGACTCGAGTTCAAATCAAAAAGAAGATTTAACAAAGAATGTACCAAACAGGTCAGTTAAAGTATAAAGCAGTTTCTTAAACATTTCACCCTACCACACTAATACTTGAATAGGAATTGGCCTGTGATGTCACAAAAATATATATTTGTACATAGACCACGATTTTATATCTGAGGAAATAATTGATACAATGTATTTATTCATTAATACTTAGAACTATCTTCTGAGGAACAATAATTATCAGTGTCATTCATATACCTCCATCTCTATTCTACATTTCTCTTTCATTAGTATTATTTGAAATGCTTTTTAAGTTTTTAAACGTAAAGCTTTACGTGTTGTAGTACATACAATTATAAAGAATATAATAGTTTTGTAAAAGTTTATATTTTTTTTTAAATTAAATAAAACGAATAAAGAAGGCTCATATCAGGAAAATATTTCTTGTGATTCTACACATAAAATGTTTGTTTGAGAATGTATTATAATTATCATATAATAGCACCCACGAATAACACATGTTTAAGCTTCATTATATAAAATCTCGCTAAGGTGCAACCGAGACTAATTTTGAGCGTTGAACGAAACTGCGACCAAAATCAAGACCAACTGAGATCAGATCCAAAATTTCTTTTTATTATATAATAAAAAGAAATTTTGGCCAAGATCAAGGCCGACATTTAAAAAATATTTAAAAAAGAGGGAATTAAAAATTTTGTTAGAATCTATCTAGGTTGCACAGTTGTGAAACGTCTTTGATGTCGGGCGATGCCGTCGCCCATGTAGATATTTACTTTTTACGCCGTCGTCGCAAATATGCTAGGTCTTCTCATGAAATTGGGAATAAAGTAATTTTGGATATTATAATACTCATTATCGTATATTTACTTAATATTTATCGAAGAAGATCACTTGTTATTACTACAAAATAAATGCAGTTAGAAGTGTTTCACTGCCAAATATTTTCGTGACATTTTATTTAGATAGACGTTTTCGGACTTCGATTGTTGAATTTAATTAATTAAGTATCGTATTTCGCATTCGGATAAAAAAAATTGTTTAAAAAATGAGTAAAACATAAGCGTGGCTCTCATTTGATCAAACTTGGATATGAATTCTCAACTCAACTTTACTTAAGAACTCATATAACTATAATAATTACTATTATAGTTACACCATTATAGATGTTATATTTTTCGAAAAGGGCGCTTAAATATAATTAAATAAGTGTTATATAACACGCTCGTGTCATCCGCGTGTATTAGAGTAAGCAGCAGGCAGACTTAGTGGTTGTGCGCTGGCACAATCTCGTACTGCCCGCAAGGCCTTCGCCGTTGCTCTGCGCACAAGTACATAAACTGTGCCGATAGATAGAAAATAGATACATAGAATAGGTCGTTAAGTAGATAGCAGGTCCCCTTGTGGTTCACATTACCTTCCGAGCACTTGTTTCTAAAATTGTATTAATTTCAAGTAATAAAATATATTTCAAACCATTATTAAACAATAGTAAAAGAGCAGCGGTCAGACACTGTTCAAGTTCCCTGCCAAAATCACACATAAAGATTATAAATGAATAATGATATTGAACAGACAAAGAGCACTGAACCAGATAGTGGCGAAGCAATCTGAGTTTTTGGAGCTGGCCCGACGAGTGCGCACGGAGCAGCTGGTGGCGGCGGCGGCGCAGCTGTGTCACATGGACGACGCACTGGCGCACCACTCCTGGCTGCGCCTGCTGCCCAAGCTGTGGGCCGCGCTCGACGAGCGCCAGCTGGGGGTAAACAACTCCACTACTTCATAACTTTCACTATAGACACTTGCTCTTATAATATATGTTACGGGTAGGATATTGCCACTCATATGATAATTCTCATTGAAAAGTATTTGATCACTATACTGATCATAATATGTTAATATAAACTGCATTCAAACCAAACAACTTTAACGCTCGTCTTTCCATCCGATTACAATGTGGATGTTTTAATATTACCACTATAGCTTTTTTAAAGTCCACTGCTGAACTCTTGCCTCGCCCATAGCTTGCTAGGCGGGTTGATAACAGCAGATTTTATTTCTTAGTTGTTTAAAATTAAAGTTAGAGTTACAACCTATATACATCCCTCTGCTGGGCACAGGCCTTTTCTCATTTCTGAGAGGGTTTTAGGGTTAGGAAGTGTCCGCCGCGCTGCCGCAATGTGGGTTGGCGAGGTTCACATGTCTTCGAAATATTTTTTTATTTCTCAGACATGCGGGTTTCCTCACGATGTTTTCCTTCACCGCTGAGCACGTTTACCACGTACATCGGCACTTAAAATTGCAGTTAACAATTTCATTGTTGCCGGTGGAGATCAAACACGGGTTACTAGCATACTGTGAGATTCCATCTCCTGGTTTGCTTCCGTATGCTGCTGCGTCTTATGACACTAACTAACTCACTCGGTTTTTCCATCGTGTTATCACTACTTAAGACCGATTTACACTTCGACAAGTACAGTAGCGAGTTAACTTGCGAACCTGGCGAGTTAAGTTTGAACCTCGTTTGTACGGCAATAAGCGAGTTAAGTAGCAAGTTAACGATTAAGTTGAACAGGATAGCTGGCCGAGCTATTTTTTGGCGAGTTAAGTGCGAAGTGCTGCCCTCCCGCGCGTCTCCCGCCACCTGCAACTAAACTCGCCGTTTGTCTAAACGAGCGAGTTTAGTTCAGTGCATAAGTTGACAGGACGCAACGTTTGCGTGCCAAAAGGGACAATTGTACTTTTATAATTAAACTCGCCACATAGTTTGTACGATACTGTTTATTGAATATTTATACGTTTTATACTGAGTTTTAATAATAAAATGGACGGAAGATATCGGGTATAAATTTGTACAGGAGTATTTAGAATACGAATTTTTATATAATAGTAGAAGTTCAAACTCATGAAAATTCTTAAAAACTTCTTTAACAACAACCATTAATACTCCTCTGACTGGATCATTTAATTCTTGACGAAATCCTAGAACGATCTTAAACGAAAACCAAAAAAATTCTTTAGTCTTGAAACGTCATACTCCAACGAACTCTATGAACTAATGTCCTTAACTAAACTCGCCTCTAAGACATGGTTTGAACGCTACTGCCCACTTAACCGTTTACTGTCAACTGCCCTATAACTAAACTCGCTACTGTGCTTGTCGAAGTGTAAATCGGTCTTTAGTGGGATAGTAGTCAAGCAGTAATTTATAAAAAATAAAAAATTTCATTATTATTTATAAAATTCTTTTTTTTTTTTTGCAGACGGTGATGAATGAAATTGTACCATTCATTATATCAGGTGTGCATGTCATACAACGAGATCAACCACTCAGTGCACTTAACACATTTATTGAAGCTTTAGCTCGTTGTAATCCGCCTATTACGATAAAACCGTAGGTTTTCAATTTTTTCTCTTTTTATTATTTCTTATTAATATTTTTTAAACCTACAATTATATAAAACGAAACTTTTTAGCCCTATGATGAAATATCTCGGCAAAACACACAATCTTTGGCATCGAATGACTTTGAATCTCGAACAAATGGCAATTGAACAAGCAAATGGTCGAGGTAATCGTGAACAAATGGAAATCTACGATTACGACACTGAAACCACTACACCTACGGTTTGTTTTGTTTTGTTTTGATGACATTGTGAAAGGAAATTTTGAACAAATAAATATATTAATTATAATTTATTACAGGACATTCTTGACTCATTAAGCGATATGTACGAACTTTTACAAGAAGAGGACATGTGGTCTGGGTTATGGCTAAAACACGCGCGGTATCGTGAGACGAATGTCGCTATCGCGTACGAACAGCAAGGTTTCTTCGAACAGGCACAGGTACTGCAATAATTATTCGTAAAATTTACTAATATATGTGTTATTTATCGTAATTTAATTTGTTTAATAATTATTCATTTTATAGGCCGCGTATGACGTCGCTATGGCAAAACTCAAACAGGAATACACCGCAAACCCTTCATCCTACAATATGCACAAGGAATGCACACTATGGACACAGCATTGGATCAAATGTGCTAAAGAGCTGAATCAGTGGGACTCATTGCTTGAATTAGGTCTTACAAGGAGCGTCCGTGACCCGTTTTTGATTCTAGAGAGCTCGTGGAGAAATCCTAACTGGCCGACAATGAAAGATGCTCTAGCTGAGGTGGAATATAACTGTCCTAAAGAATTAGGTAAAACATAATTGTTCACTGTAATAAATGCTGTTATTTAACCGATAATTTAAGATATGACTGATAGACTTGGTACTTCAACATGGCGATATGAGGATACTCAAAGTCGCTCAGCGAATTATCCAAAGGGCTGTGATCTGAGTTTTTCTGCATGATGACTTCCCAATGGGAACATCCTCAGTAAACTCAGAGAAACCAACATAGTCCAACGGATCAGTAAGCTGAAGTAACCATGAGCATATAGCTCGAATAACCGACAAAGGGTTGGGAGTAAAGGTTCTAGAGTGGTAGCCCCTACCAGTTAGCGAAGTGTAAAGAGGCCCCCACTAGATGGAGTGACGACTTTGTACTCTTACCAGGTCGTCACTCGGTAAACGTGTACTGTTTACCGATTAGCAAACAGTTGTATTTTTAAACACTTGCGCTGAAACTTAAAAAAGAGAAAAATTAAAGTATTCAAATATTTATTTTTCGAAAAAAAAATCCAGAAACCTTTAAAGATATAAAAAGGATATATCTCTTTTTATCTTTTCTATTAAGAGGATAGAGTAAGTCAGCTCAAATTCTAATTTCGCCCCCACTTTCCCGCGCGTCGTATGCTATGTACCGACATGTTTGTAATCAATAATACTGTAAGTAGATAGTTCGTTAGATACTTATTTCATTAGGTTTATCATATTTATGCCTGTTTCTTAACGCCAACCCAGTCGCTTCCTATTTTTATAACGGTTATTTCCCATTTTAATTTTACGTCGTCCTGTTGCGTAATGTGTATTCTGATCGTAAGCGACACAACTTCTCCCTTCGAAAGCCTAAGCGATACTAACGGGGCGACAGGAATCAAGCTTACGCGCCGATAGTTTAGGTAATTTCTTTTTACAGTGAAAATAATGGTATTTTAAAAAAAGTAAATAACATAAGCACTGCTTTATAGTTAGTTCAGTTAGTATGCAAAGTTTCATGATCTTATTTAAAGTATTTTATGAATAACAGCGGTTTATTGTTCAGTTTGGAGGTAACTTTGGATTTTTTTCTATCGAGAAAATTTTACGGAATCGTGGTTTCGTCTAACATAGTCCTTAACATTAATCCTCAACTTTACCATATATTTATTTCAAAATTAATGCTGCAACACTTTCGGCATAACGGAGGATCTTGCTAAGCCATTTGAGATTATATTTCCCCTTAATCTAGCTATAATAAATGCAGCATAAAATATTTTGTTTAAGAGAGATGTTTGAGAGAGACCAAACTTTTAGTAACTTCTGAATAAATACTTACAAAATTAGACTAGAAACTTAAATGACAATTCATTTGTTAGAAAATAATCTACTTTTAAATTAAAATATGATAACTAGCAACAGTGCTTGCACGTATGTATGTAAAAGAGAATTAATGAATAACAAAGTAGTATGGATTTATTTTCCTATGGCTACGTACTAAAATATATGACTAACCAAGAACTATTCATTACTTTATGAATATGAATTTTAATACAATCTTTATTACTTAATCATTTAGGTACAATGCAAGGGTAAGCTCAAAACAAAAGTTATCAAATGTTTTTAGCCTTTTATACATAAAAATTTTAATTAAAATTACGTTTAGTCCTTGACTAAAGTCGAAGAAAGATGGCCTCTTAACCGAAGACAAAAGGGTCACGCCCGGCCATCTTCCAATAATGCATTAGACCAAAAGGCGCATCAGCTGCCACGTTGCATCGCTGTGTAGTCGGAGCTATGTAACATGTCGTTCGACATTAGGTGATCGTGACGTCACAGTGGAGTGATTCTGTGCTGCGTTCTAGCGGGATTGTAACTTGCAACTGTACTTGCCTACTCGCTACAAGTAACACTATAAGAAATCTTGATATAATTAATTTATTTGAAGAACCGGGAGAACGGGGATGCTGCTCTGCAGAACCGGTTCTGTTCAGATACCAAAAGAATAGGTGTATTCCAGGAATTTCAGAACATTTTCCCAGAACAGAAATCCTAGGTGCTTTCAGAATTTCTGGGAGACAAACCTGTCTGGGAGAAAAAAGGCAATCATTTTTTTGCCCACGCTTCTTATTTGTGTTAATCTTGTTGGTTTGCTGTCGCGTTCGATCGCCCATACAGAAGGCTGACGTTTTCTTTTCGGAATGTGACAATATCTCATTGTTTCTTCTCCTGTCACAATATCATACACATATTTTTTAATTTGGCTAATACCCAAATGTCCACAAACCTCCTCATAGGCGATGCGCCGATTTTCATTGTATTAGTCGCCTGGCAGTACTCACATTTTCCTCGGTGCTCGCATTTGAGGGTCGACCTTCACTAATTTCATCGTGAAGAGAAACCTTACGGTGCTAAAATGTCCTGCTTGCCTCCAAGCATTTTAAAGACGAATAGGGCAATCATGCGGAGATAGTGAACTTTTAAAATCAAGAAAAATTAATTGCCTAAAATTCTTTTCTCGTTAATTTTATTTTTCTATGGACAAAAACGAGCAAATAGAAGACTTTTCGCTTTTTGAGAAAGAACCATGATTTTATACGCTGTTTGAAATTCAAACAACTCAACAGGACTGCCCAGGAGCACAGAACTTAACTACCTTCATAATTATGTAGTGCGAAATGCGGATCGAATTGTCACTATCAGATTTTTCTTCTAATCCTGCGCGTTGTGTAAAGTCAAATAAGATGTGTGTATGTGTGCGTAGCGTGGTTGGTGAACCTGTACCGCGGGTACCTGTGCATCTGCGCGGGCGGCGAGCAGCAGCTCGGCGGTGTGGAGCGGCACGCGGAGGCGGCCGCGGCGCAGTGTCTGCGTGAGTGGCGCCGCCTGCCGCGCGTCGTGTCGCACGCGCACCTGCCGTTGCTTCGCGCCGCGCAGCAGCTCATGGAGCTCAGCGAGGCCGCGCAGATACACACCGTACGTATCTACGTACCTACGTACCTTGGTACCGCAGCGCTGCGCGAGTGGAGCCGCCTGCCGCGTGTCGTGTCGCACGCGCACCTGCCGCTGCTTCGCGCCGCGCAGCAGCTCGGCGGTGTGGAGCGTTACGCGGAGGCGGCCGCGGCGCAGTGTCTGCGTGAGTGGCGCCGCCTGCCGCGCGTCGTGTCGCACGCGCACCTGCCGTTGCTTCGCGCCGCGCAGCAGCTCATGGAGCTCAGCGAGGCCGCGCAGATACACACCGTACGTATCTACGTACCTACGTACCTTGGTACCGCAGCGCTGCGCGAGTGGAGCCGCCTGCCGCGTGTCGTGTCGCACGCGCACCTGCCGCCGCTTCGCGCCGCGCAGCAGCTCATGGAGCTCAGCGAGGCCGCGCAGATACACACCGTACGTATCTACGTACCTACGTACCTTGGTACCGCAGCACTGCGCGAGTGGAGCCGCGTGCCGCGTGTCGTGTCGTACGCGCACCTACCGTTGCTTCGCGCCGCGCAGCAGCTCATGGAGCTCAGCGAGGCCGCGCAGATACACACCGTACGTATCTACGTACCTACGTACCTTGGTACCGCAGCGCTGCGCGAGTGGCACCGCGTGCCGCGTGTCGTGTCGCACGCGCACCTGCCGTTGCTTCGCGCCGCGCAGCAGCTCATGGAGCTCAGCGAGGCCGCGCAGATACACACCGTACGTATCTACGTACCTACGTACCTTGGTACCGCAGCGTTGCGCGAGTGCAGCCGCGTGCCGCGTGTCGTGTCGCACGCGCACCTGCCGTTGCTTCGCGCCGCGCAGCAGCTCATGGAGCTCAGCGAGGCCGCGCAGATATACACCGTACGTATCTACGTACCTACGTACCTTGGTACCGCAGCGCTGCGCGAGTGGAGCCGCGTGCCGCGTGTCGTGTCGCACGCGCACCTGCCGCTGCTTCGCGCCGCGCAGCAGCTCATGGAGCTCAGCGAGGCCGCGCAGATACACACCGTACGTATCTACGTACCTACGTACCTTGGTACCGCAGCGCTGCGCGAGTGGAGCCGCCTGCCGCGTGTCGTGTCGCACGCGCACCTGCCGCTGCTTCGCGCCGCGCAGCAGCTCATGGAGCTCAGCGAGGCCGCGCAGATACACACCGTACGTACATGCGTACCGCGTAATTGCCTTTTACATCTTCTAACACTAAAATATGAAAAATTTTCTCTATAAATCTTAACAGAGTATCTTTTCATTTTTAAAAATTACAAAACGTAAGTACAAGTAAATGATAATTAAGTTGTTTGACAGGGACTCCTCCACAGCCGACCAACGTCGCTGCACGACATGAAGGCGATCGTGAAAACGTGGCGCAATCGGCTTCCAGTGGTGGCCGACCCGCTGTCGCACTGGGGCGCCATATTCACCTGGCGACAGCACCACTACCAGTTCATCGCCTCCCACTACGACTCGCAGACGGACCACGCCTCTAACCACAGCATGCTAGGCGTACACGCTAGCGCGCAGGTGCGTTTTAAATGCTCAATACGGCAATCGATATTCGTGAGTCATGATCCATAAATAATTTCGCCCTAAAAGGTAAATGACACATACCTTTTTAGGGTTTACACTTTTTGCATTAAATATACGGATCGTTGTGTATGCGGTACTATAATGCTTATTTAAATTGTATTCAACACCTTCCCAAAACTAAAATCTATTTCACAAGGCATGGGTATGGTGACGTTCGATTTATTCTATTTTAGTTCATTCCAGAAAATTATCTAAAGTCTATAAAATACTGTTTTAAATTATATTTAAATAATCAATAGTGATTGGCGTGTGTAGTGCTATTCATGGCATTAAGTAACTATTATCCTAACATGGATATGCCTACCGAGTCCCGGCAAATATATTATTTATTTATTTTATTAAACCGGTTTTTTATTGAAAACTATTTTATGAATTCGTATTTAAATACCTATTCAGCTTTATGCACATATTGTATTGGTCACTTAAGTCATCCCTTTCGCTCGCGCTTTTGTAGCTCATCGCGGGTGAGGTGAGGACTGGGCTTCTAATTTAATGTGTTGTTCGATATTCTATCCTAGTAACTTTTTATTGATCATTTAATTCTTTTACGTAAACTCCTTACAATGGGTATCAGAGGTGATTTGTTCAGATGGTTTACGTCATATATCAGAAATCGAAGTCAATCTGTCGTCCTTGGTGGATATCGTTCCTCTACAATCCATATATCGTCTGGCGTACCGCAAGGATCCATATTAGGTCCTTTTCTCTTCTTAATTTTTATCAATGATATCGATAAGTGTTTTAAAAGTTCCAAAATTATTCTTTACGCTGACGATATGAAAATCTTATGTCCTATTACAGATTTGGAAAGTTGTTCTAGCCTTCAAAAGGTTCTCTATAATTTAGAAGCGTAATGTTTTAACAATAAACTTGATCTTAATGTTTCTAAATGTTTATCTGCTTATTTACTCGTAAACCTAATCCTATAATATATAATTATAAATTACACCATACTGCTCTAAATAGAACCAGTACTTTCAGAGATCTAGGTGTTACCTTTGACTCAAAATTGCTGTTTGACAATCACGTTGATGATATTGTTTCAAAGGCTAACAAAGCGCTATGTTTTATATTAAGATTATCGGCAGATTTTAAAAGTATAAAAACTTTCAAAATTCTTTATTGTGCTTTTGTACGCTGCCACTTGGAATATGCCTCTGAAATTTCGAATCCTAAATATAATGTATACGTTGATAGGATAGAGCGCATACAAAAAAGATTTTTGCGTTTACTTCAATTTAAATCAAAAAAGTTTATACCCAACTATACTCTTCGATGTAAAAAATTTCATATCTTACCTTCATATGAGCGAAGAAATATTGCAGATCTCTCTTTCCTCTCTAAAATTGTTAATGGTGGTGTTGATTGCCCTGAACTACTGGGTAAAATAGGTTTCAGTACCTCATCATCTAACTTGCGGAAACCTACACTTTTATCGGTACCATACGTGAAAAGTAATTATATACAAAACTCTTATTATGCGATCATGCAAATCTTTTAATGCTGCAGCACATATTCACAACGTGGATATTGACTTATTTCATTCCAGCGTTCCCCAACTTAGGCGTTCACTTTCTAACAATTTCTTTTCTTTTCGATAGTGTACTGTTACTTGCTATACCTATACTTGTACATATCTCTTTTGACACAATCTTTTTATTATAAAGTATTATATAAGTGAAAACTTATAAATGGCCTTCATTTTTGTTATAATTATATTATTTTTGTATATTAGCTGTAAGTTTTCCAAGTAAATAATAAATAAATAAAAATAAATAAACTTTGAATCTGTGTAAATTGCATAATAAAATCAAGAAGTGGGCCTAAATTGTTTTAATTTATTTTCATTTTGTATTCTTCATAATTTACAAATTATTTTAATTAACAATGGTATCTAAAAGGATATAATAAAAAGATTCAGTTTCACTTTTATATTATATATGAGCGAATGAACTACAGACAATGTGATTTCTTACGAAACAGTTTGACTTCTTTTAACAAAGACATACAGAAAAATATTCCCGGAATCCTGGGGTATGTCCTTATAAAATTATCATTCAAGTTCATCGGCCCAAAGGGTACTACTTACGCCGATCATTACTAATCAACCATAAAATATAAACAATTTTACTTTATGCGTGCACTGGAACGGTTATGTTTTAGAAATTTTTTTTTTATAGAAGAGGGGGCAAACGAGCATGCGGCTCACCTGATGTTAAGTGACTACCGCCGCCCATGATCAACCGCAACACCAGGAGAATTGCGGGTGCGTTGCCGGCCCTTTAGAAAGGAGTAAGCTCTTTTCTTGAAGGTCCCCAGGTCGTATCAAAAAATTATCCCATAGATATTGTTTTAATGCATAAATTGTTTAATTAAATGAACTAAATCGCTTGACGACTTTTTTTCTGTACGTAAGGGTTGATACTGTAACCTTAAAGATAAAAGTTTTTTTAGACGAAATTTTGTTTAAGTGCCTATTCCACGGGTGGTATACGTGGACCGATAACACAGTGCTCCTCGACCAAAGTGCCTAAAAAAAAAGAGTGGGATTAATAATTTGACACGCCGATACTTCTTTCTAGGTTTTAAACAAAATGGCATTTTGGCATTTAAAGTAAAAAATACAGGAAAGTACAAAGAACACATGAATGCGGGGTTTTCACGATGTAGTTTTTCATATCATTTCGCTTAACTAAACAAATCAACTTCATGAAATAAGAACTGGCACTAAACTATCAAAGTGGAAGCCGAATGAAACAAAATGAAAGGTAGAGTTAATAGAGCCAGAGTAAATTCTAAAGCCCCAAAACACCCTTAGACATTAAACGAAATGACCAAAGTCCTAAGAAGTATTTAAGAAGTCCACCCACTACCACTTATCATTATCAATTGTATACAATGCCATTGTTGTACTGATTTAGACTTACTGAAAGGCAATCAGGTTAACAATTATGTCATGTGTGTATCAATAATTTATCTATATATTTTTTACTTAATCTTCAAACAAGCACCTTAGATTTTTCTTCTAATTTGCAGGCATGAGTTGGATATATCAAAACGAATCTAAAATCCGATTTCAAACACAAATCGATTCGTATAGATTGCTCAAACTAGAAAATCCGATTTCAAAAATCGACCTAACTAGCTAAACTCTTACGATCTTTACAACCAAACCAATCCAAATCGAAAACAAAATCGACAATATTCAAACTTAAACGCAAACTGTTGCGTAGAAATCCAAATCCGTTTTTTCATTGGCTCTCTCGATGACGTGAAGTTTGCGATTCAGATTTCGGTTTGTCGGCTTTGGAATATCGAAATCTTATTACACATTGAGATATGGGATCAATATTATCCTTACTGATTAGTAAGTAAGGTCTATATTGGCTTTGCGAGATTATGCGTTGATGAATTTTTGGTTCAGTGTGCGATCAATATCTGTCTTATTGTTAAGTCGTTTAAGGCTATATTTGCGAGATTGTGTGGTGATATATTTTTGTTTTTAGTTAAGTGTTTGCTTACTAATAATTTTTTGTTTTCATGTTGTTATGTTTTACACTTTCGATGTTTAATTGAATTGATTTTAATCCTGGTGACAACTGACAACTGCTCCCATGCCGGTCAGTTGTAACAGTGCATTGTATTATATTATTTACTGATATTTATTGCCTTAATACCTTTTTGTTTAGTAAACATATGAAAAAAGTTTATAAAAATATTTAAAAATTAGGAGTGAATTGTGTGTGAGTGTATGTTTTAAGTGAGTAAGTTAAATAACATTTAAATATTTTTAATTTTGACTATTAAGTTTTTTTTGTTTAGACTTTTTAATTGATTAGACGAGAACTGTATTGATTTTCAAGATTTCGCATATCCAGTGAGGTATGGACTCATTTTGACAAAAAAGAAAACGCTCTTGGAGTTGCAGTGTGTAAATATTGCAGTCAAAACATATCGTATATATCAACAACGGGTAAATTAGGAGCTCATTTAAAACGATCTCACGCCTCAATTTATTTAGCGTAGTTAGATTTGCGTTTGTCGTTTTGTTAACTTATAAAACGAAATCTAAGTACGCAAACAAATTGGCGTGGCTAAGCGATACCGAAATCGGATTTTTGAAAACGGATTTTGAAATCTGAAATCGGATAAATATCGGTTTGCGTTCAAATCTAAAAACGCCCATGCCTACTAATTTGTCATACACAATAGCAATAATACAGCTCTACTTTTTACGTAAACAAAAATGATAAGAGTTGTAGGAGGAGTTGTGTTATAACATAGAATACTATAACACACAATAGAATGGCTGTCAACCTTATTTTATACGAGGATCGGCGTCGCCGGGAGCACACATATAAACAATTACGTCGTCTTATCAGTTATCACTACTAACAATTTTAAAACAAACAAATTTTAGACTTTTGATTAATGTTTTTGATACATAAATATTTCTTTATTTTTGTGTCTAATATTCACAAAATATAAATAGTTTTGACTTACTGGATGTAGAATATGTCTCTTTTATTTAAATTCCATTTTCCACTGTTCTTTTAATTATTGCACAACTTACCATTTTTGAAATAATTTGCAGGCAGCAACGCTTGACACGAAAATCGGAAACGTTTAACTGTGTTGACATTTATATGTGTGAATTGACTTGTAAATGACATGTTAGTGAGCTACACGGGATCTGCCCCGTGTAGGCACTGACATGTAATTCTATTATGTATTTATTATAGTATTCTATGTGTTATACATTGAAATGAAATGAAATGAAATATGTGTTATACATTACTGCCGATGAAATGGAAGAAAGATGTAAAAAAAAAAAACAAAAATCTTCGTTCTCCATTAGTGCGAAAGTAATAACTAACGCTAGTGACGAATTAAGTGATATATCAGGCTACTACTACAGGCTACGATTGGATAATGGATTATAGAAATAAACTATCTGGTTCCCGGCGTGTTGCAGCCGTGAAAGAAATAATTGTATAAATATCGTATTAAATTTGGAAGAGTTATGTTGTTTAAATAGGATAAATGTAGGATATTAGGATGTATTATCATATACATTAATTTATTTTGAATGGTATACATATAACTTCAAAAAAAAATTGTCAGTACGATACGCGCACCACCTACTGTAAGTTAGTTGTACTATGTCTGTAACCTTCGTGCAAGCAATAACTTGACAAAGTTTTATCTAAATCTGATGAACGGCATGGCAGCGTATAAAATACGAACAAACAAACATTATTAAGCTATTGCATAGCTTCTATCGCGGGCCTTGAGCGCGGGGACCGAATCCAGAAATTCCGTAACGAAAAAAACCTCACGCTCCCCACTCCGACGGGCACGGAGGTTTGGCGTTGAAAGCCGTGCATCGTCTAACGTCGTTTCAGTTCGGCAGACTTCGGCACGATGTTTGTGTGCGTGCGACTAGTCGTATGCGTGTACACTAGCTGCTAACTGAATGATAAAAATTCCTGAATAACCTACATGTATTGTAAGATATTAAAAATATTTTAAACAATATTAACTTCTCATTTATACAATAAGAGAAAAAAAATTGTTTTCTTATCGGTCACCACGCTCAAAAAGTGTAACTTGATTTAATATCAAAGACTTAACTGCATAAATAAAATAAATAATTAATTATAATTGCATAAGTTGATAAAAATGCTATGCAATAACTTTACCGCGGCAGTCCCCGAGTGCCACACGCCTTTTTTTTATACAATATGTAACGTAATTAACGCACACCCTCAGACTCCCCAATTAGTATATTATGTTATAATCATAATACATACACTGAATTTTTAATTGAACATTTTTATGCACTGATTATTTATCAAATTAGTTATACTAATTCCGGAAGAATGTTGTGGTCACAGTGCAAATCCACGAACGCAATGACTTTAACGCGCTTGAAATAAAGTTCATTTTTCTTTATTTTTATTGAATGACAGAATCAGTAATAATACAAGTAAAACTGCACTCTTAAAAGTCTTATTGCATTAAGTTACGATCCATTGCAATTCGTTTTAACTGTACAGATTTAATGTGACTGTAATTTACGTAGTTTTAATTATTTTTGGGATGAAAAATTACCTATATTGAAAATGATTGGAATCGTAATGATTTCTTAAATTTATTCAATGATAGGAATCGATTCAGTAAACGATTCTGAACAAACTACTTCTCAAAGTACGTTAATTACGTTACATATTGTATATTGGACAAGAAATTCCATTTTTTTTAATCATAAATTATTATCTTAAAATCGATTCTCTATTTTTTAAATCTTGATAAGATATACAATCGACCTTTTTTCGTTTTTATTATTACTACATGTCTAGAAACTTCAAATCTATACCACTTTAACCATGTTATGTGAAAAAGATTATAATATCATTTTGGGTGACTCGCTCTTTACAAACAATTACACTATATAATTTAAGAAATAATTAGCTTAAGCTATATAATATAAATTAATGTAATTGTTTATCCTATTTCAGGCAATAATTCATTTCGCAAAAATAGCAAGAAAGCATAATCTGTCTGGCGTATGCCTTGACTCATTACATCGAATATACACCATACCGAGTGTTCCAATAGTAGACTGCTTCCAGAAAATACGACAGCAAGTGAAATGCCATATTCAAATGTCGTGGACAGAAGGAAAAGATGAATTAACGGAGGGTTTAGAGATGATTGAATCTACCAACTTCAAATATTTCACAAAAGAGATGACTGCTGAGTTTTATGCGTTTAAAGGTCTCCTTTTAGCTCAATTAGGACGTTCTGAAGATGCGAACAAAGCCTTCGCGGCGGCTGTACAATTGCATGATACTCTGGTGAAGGCATGGGCCCTCTGGGGTGACTATTTGGAACAAATATTTATAAGAGATCCGCGACAGATTACTGTTGGAGTATCAGCAATGACTTGTTTCTTGCACGCTTGTCGACATCAGAATGAATCGAAATCGAGAAAATACTGCGCCAAAGTAAGTGACTTTTTTAAACATTTTAAATCAATGTCGGCGAATATATAATTGCAATTCTTCTTGACTTAAGCACTGAGAAATTGATAATTATGTATAAATATTGCATGCCGTATTTTTGCAAAATAATATATCCAACTCTAAACTTAAAAGGCTGGTGCTGTGTGTGATACTTTGTACAACTATCCATAAAAAGGAGACATGTCTTACTAATGATTATGCTTCATAATTTAAGTTACACTTTATGTTATAAATATAGTTACAAGTCATTTATTCTTTTTTTAAATGTTTGCCTTAGGTTTTGTGGATGTTGAGTTTCGACGACGACAAAAACAGTCTAGCTGAGGCACTAGATAAGTATTCAGTAGGAGTCCCTCCTGTGCAGTGGCTTCCGTGGATACCGCAGCTGCTTGCCTGCCTTGTGCAGTACGACGGCAACGTTATTCTGAACCTTCTGAGCCATGTGAGTAAAGCTTATGTAGCATTTATAGTCATTTGAATGTTATGAACTAGTATTCCATATTTTGTCCGGTTCGAAGGACCAAAATTATTGTCATACGTCCCTAATACTTAATAAATACTTTATAAATATTATGGACTATATGCTATCATTGGCTCTTGTGTTACGGGCAAGAAAATAGCATGTCCGTGTTATGTGAAACAAAACAACTAGGTAAAATAAAAATTACTCCTAGAATGAAAATAGTTCGCGTCGAATATTATTAAGCATTGATGTTTACTTTTAAAATGTAATTTTTCTGAAAAACAAACAGGTGGGGCGCCTATATCCGCAAGCGGTATATTTCCCGATTCGCACATTATACTTGACACTCAAGATCGAGCAACGTGAGAGACATAAGAGCGCCGAGAACTTAGCCGCGCATCTACCTCATCAGCAGGGCGCTGCTGCTGCTGTAAGTGTCTGTCACTTTATTATTTTCTATCATCATCATCATCATCATTACAGCCCTTCACAAGTCCACTGCTGAACATAGGCCTCCCCCAAGTAATGCCACAAAGCACGGTCCTGAGCCACCTGCATCCATCGACTTCCTGCATATCTTACCAGGTCGTCACTCCATCTAGTGGGGGGTCGCCCTACCGGTACGAGGCTACCACTCAAGAATCTTTCTTCCCCATCGGTTATCGGTTCTTCGAGCTATATGGCCGGCCCATTGCCACTTCAGCTTACTAATCCTTTGGGCTATGTCGGTCACTCTGGTTTTACTGCGGATATCCTCATTTCTGAGTCTATCACGCAGAGAAACTCCGAGCATAGCCCTCTCCATAGCTCGCTGAGCGACCTTGAGCGTCCTCATACGGCCAGCAGTGAAGGACCACGTCTCAGATCCGTAAGTCATCACTGGCAACACGCACTGGTTGTACAATCTAGTTTTTAGAGATTGAGGTATACCTGACGAGAATATATGTCGTAATTTCCCGAACGCTGCCCAGCCGAGTTGAATCCGTCGATTGACCTCTCGGTCGAAGTTGGACTTACCTAGTCGGACTATTTGTCCCAGGTAAACGTACTCGTCAACAACTTCGAGCATAGTGCTCCCAACAACTACCGGCATAGGTGTGACATGGACATTAAACATGATCTTTGTTTTGTCCATGTTCATCTTAAGACCTATCCGTTGGGAGGCACTATTGAGGTCATTGAGCATAGTGCTTAAGTCCTCCAGCGATTCTGCCATAAGGACTATATCGTCGGCAAATCGAAGGTGAGTGATGTACTCGCCATTGATGTCAATACCGTATCCTTTCCAGTCCAGTAGCTTGAAAACGTCTTCCAATGCAGCGGTGAAGAGTTTCGGGGATATAACGTCACCCTGTCTTACACCTCTCTGCAGTTGGATAGGTTTCGAGCTCTGGTTCTGTACTCGGATAGCCATCGTAGCCCTACTGTACAAACACTTCAGCACTTCGATATACCGACAGTCAACTTGGCACCGCTGAAGGGACTGTAGCACCGCCCAAATTTCGACGGAATCAAAGGTTTTCTCATAGTCCACATACGCCAGGAAAAGTGGCAGATTGTACTCTTCAGTCTTCTGTACAATCTGCCGCAGGGTATGTTAGTGGTCTATGGTACTGAAGCCTTTTCGTAAACCGGCTTGTTCGGGAGGCTGGAAGTCGTCGAGTCTGCGTGCGAGACGATTCGTAATGACTCTCGAAAACAGCACGTAGACGCGGCTCAGAAGGGAAATCGGTCTGTAGTTCTTTAAGAGAGCGTTGTCGCCTTTCTTAAAGAACAAGACCACCGCACTTCTGCTCCACGCCTCTGGAGTAGTGCCACCATGGAGGACGGAATTGAAGAGCTTCTGAAGGACTTCAAGTACCGGTGTTCCACCCGCTTTCAGAAGCTCCGCTGTAATTCCATCCTCGCCTGGGGCCCTGCCGTTTTTAAGGTGCTGGAGAGCCATTCTAATCTCGCTCAGACTGATATTATTTTCTAAGACACCATTAATTACATCACATCAAAGTTTCACTGCTGGCCTTCCCTTATATTATATGTATGTCGGAGAATTCTCCTCGACATGGTCATCGGTGGCCACGGGTCTAGTGGGTGTCATAAGGGTTGAATGCGAGCACAAAACAAAGTATTTACTGTTTTTGTACAATTTAATTAAGGTTTAACAGTTTTAAAAGTCACTAAAGGAATTACTATTTTGCAATCACTTATTTTAAATTAAAAACGTTTAATATAAACAAAGTCCGAGCAGAAGGTTCTCGACACCGATCTCATGACTTCACCGTACGAGCACCAAAAAAAGAATGAATCTTCACCACGATCCACAAACACAAAAAAAGTCTAATCGTGCGGTAACTTGCTCCGATTGGTCGTAACATGTATGAAGTACGATACAGTAACTTTAATGAGATTAAATAAGATTCTACAGAATAACAAAATCTAACAAATAAAATAAAATAAATATTTAACAGAGCGTTATTTTTAGAGAACAATCGTTATCACGCGATGAAAACCAGCAATCAACTTGATTCAGACTACTTCCTCCAACATGTATATTATGCGAAGCCTTTAGTGTGGGGTATTTTGCATAGCCAGCCTTGGCAGGCCGGTGACAAAAGCAGATTTTTCTTTATTTTGAGTTGTTATGACGAAGATACTGCTGCCCATCTCCTATTTAATTTTTCTGTGTTACCTCTTATCTCATCACCCATGCAATGATCTAGGTTATTAGATTCTTTTACGCTGTAAATACACTGCGAAAAATATACCTGATATATTTATTTCAGTAATTTTTTGTAAAGTAAAATCTAAGCTAGTAATGAATTAACCTCTGTATCCAAGGATTAGTAATCCGGAGGGTGCACAAAGTTATTATTCTTGCTCAGTTTTTAGCTTCTTCATCCGACAACTGTCTTTATACTTAGTTGTATAATAGGATCGAATCGCAATTTTACCTTTCATGGGCGGCGGTGTTTTTATTTTTCATGGGCGGCGGTAGTGACTTAACATCAGGTGAGCTGCATCCTCGGTTGCTCCCTCTTCTATAAAAAAAAAACTACCGGTCAGAGCAGTTTTTAGTTTAATTTTTTGTTGTGTAAGCATACCTGCTACTCGAACACGATTCAAAATGGCGTCTCAAACTAACCGCTACGATACTATCGTAGCCCACGAGTTCCTGGCCTTTGTTCAATAAAAATTCAAGCAAAAAAAGTTAAGTAAAGTTTACCATATGGAAAGTAGATGTTGTTCCTCATATACACCTACATCTATCCACGATTAAGAATAAAATACAAAAGTTGACACTTTGGAGAATGGAGAATTAATCATTATCATCATTACATCCCTTCTAGTCCACTGCTGAACATAGGTCCAAAGAATGCCACAAATCATAGTCCTGAGCTACCTGCATCCATCGAGTTCCTGTATGTCTTACCAGTTCGTTACTTCATCTAGTGGGGGACCGCCCTACATTTTGAAAATTAGTTGCCAGTAAAATAGTTTCTGGTTCTCGTCACTTACCGTCCGTAGCATTATGCTGCCAATTGACGCTCGCTGCTACTCTGTGCGAGCTTGATCCTTCTCTAGTCGAGCCTATTTATATGGACTACAGCTATAACAGGGTCACAGCACGTTAATTATAATATATGTGGCGTATGTGTTGAGGGCGGGCGCGGCGGGGGCGAGGCGGCGGGCGAGGCGGGCCCCATTAAGGCGACGCTACCCATGTGGCGCTGCTCCAAGATCATGCAGCTGCAGCGTGAGATACACCCCACCGTGCTCTCCTCACTCGAGGGAATCGTCGACCAGGTAAACCCACTTCTACGGTACATTTCTTACATACATACAAATGCCTACACGCAAGCACGCACAGTCACAAGCTTAGTCTTTTTTTTTCTTTATCTCTTACGCTTAACATGATTAAGCTTCTATATCTTTATAGGTGGGGTTCTATAAGAGTATATATCTAGTCCTAGTAAATAAAAGAGTGGTCTCTTAATCCATTATACATTTTTAACTGTATTTAAAATTTACTTCCATAATTTCTGAGACAAACGAATAAATTGTATTATTCCATAATTAATTTTAAAGTCAATAACGAACCATGGTAGCTCAGGAGCTAAGCGCTCGCTATAAATTTCACAGTATGCAAGCAACCCAGGTTCGATCCCCACCGGTACCAATGAAATTGTTAATTGCAATTTTAAATGCTGATTTACCACGTGCTCGGTGGTGAAGGAAAACATCGTGAAGAAACCTGCATGTCTGAAGAAACCTGCATGCCTGAAAAATAGGAAAAAATATTTTGAAGACATGTCAAGTTCACCAACACGCATTGGGGCAACGCGGCGGACACTTTCTTGCCCTAAAACCCTCTCAAAAATGAAAGGAGGCCTGAGCCCAAAAGTCGGACGTATATAGGCTGCAACTTTAACTTTTAATTTTAATGAATCTAGTGTTAAACGTAGGTCTCTTGAAAAGTTGAAAGGATATTCCTATAGTTTGTTTTATAATTTTTACGAAGTACATTCCTGTTTTATTTTTATGTTAGCTATTTCGTTTGTGGTAATTAGCTCAATAGGAAAAAAATACCCGACGTGAACTGATCGTATTATAGCTGCATTAACTTGTTTTTGATTGTGCATTGTCACATGCTATTTGGATATTTAGTGTATTATATTTTTATACATTTCAGTGTTCTTTAAAAAAACATGAAGTTCTCTTTAAAGAGCACTAAAAATATACTATAATACATAATTACTATAAGATCCAATAAAAAATGTAACACGGAGCTTCATTTCGTCGAAAGCTTCGTTAAATCTAAAATGTTGTTTTATTTTTACAACGAAAATAATCCGCAATATTGCAGTTTCGTTAGCTTACTGTAGTCCTCTCCATGTCTATCTCCCAAGATTCGTAGTACTGCAATAAACAAAAACTTACACGTTTAGGAAAAGTTCATCGTGTCATATTTTTAGCGTTATTAAAAAAGCGCATACGGTGGCAAAGCCTCCATAGAAGCCGAGAAGCTGGGCTTGCTCTATCAATAATATCAAGTCATAAAATAACTCGTAAACTGTTTTAAACTATTACAAATTTCCCGCGCGCTCCTCTATTCTGCACAGGTCATGACCTCGTAGCCTTATTATGTAACGTCAACACTTGCCAAATTGCTTACAATTCGAAATACACTAATTCGTGTTATCTCTTTCTCAAAGCGAACACACAATGGACTGTCAAAATTAATGAAAGCTAAGAGTTGAGTTGAGTGATTAGTCATCTCTCTCGCACGCGTGGGATTTTTACCGGGCTTTCGAAAAGACGATCTCTTCCTTTCTAATATGTGGCAAAATGTTCTATAGGGAAATATTATACGATTGATTACATAGCAATTTAGTATAGAGCGTTAAGCCGGACTTTTCATAGATTTAGTATAACTAGATCTATGGAGCTTTTGGCATGAAGTTGATGAAAGTCAAGCATGGACGATATGTTTGCAAGTTCACTTCACATTTCAATGTTTACTCTGTGTGCTTAGTTTGAGCCAATGAATATTGCGAGTTGTAAATTTATGCTTTTTTAAAGATTTTTAGTGAAAATTGAGGATAATAGTGTTCCTTGTGATGAATTGAAGTGTGTTAAAGTGCTTATCGGCGAGGGAAAGGTAAAATATTAAAAATGAAATTTTAATTCAATAAACATTTCTTCATACTTTAATAGGTACGGGACTGTTTAGTATTAAAGTTTAATTAAGCTAGGCGTATTTAAAGGTTTTAATTCAATATTTATATTACTATATGAATTAAAAATATCATTTTGAACGGCAGCATAAAATATGAGATAGGTATAAGTTTAATTTCATAGCAAGTAATTGTTGCATTCTTTTTAATGTGAAGCGTAAAATTTAATGTAATAAATCAAAAGAATACATGTATTGATGTTTTAAAGAATATTTCCCTTAGTCCTTCAGTATATAAAATGTTAATAGCGCCATCTACTTAATTCTATAGGTGAAGTCATTTTATCGAACAAAAATTGATTGACTCTCACGGTAGTACGTAAAGAATACGCTAGGTGACACAAACACGGCTATCAGCTAATTTAATATTTATATTACTATATGAGTTAAAATATCATTTTGTACGGTTTATTAAAATTTAAAATGAATAAATATACAATAAACAATCATAATTTTACGGAAAAAAATTGTAATGTTTTATCTTTTCATTATACCATATCTAATTCATGTCGTAATCTGTTCTTCCATGCATATAAATTAACAAAATTAAAACAAACGGCTTTTTTCAAAGCCACCGAAGATATGCAATTGATGATATGTCATACAGTCTTTCTAGCAGTAGTACGCCTTCTGTGTGTTAAAAACGTTCTTGGCAGCACTGAATATGAAACTGAAGAGTGGAGACAGATGAAGATCGGTGTATTTTTATAAAACTGCTAAAAACAAAAAAACCATATCTTGGACTTGCCCTAATTTGGACTCCAAATTTTGGAGCCCTAGCTTCGCCACTGGGCGCATCGTTTAATTCTAATTGAATATTGTTTAAAATAGCAGTTGTATTATTCATTGGGTCTAATTATATTTATAACTTTATTTCAGAAGAAATATAAATTTTAACATTAGCGTAAAACAGTGCTTATAAAAACGCCCTTTTTATTAGCATTTTTTTACTCGTATGAACTCGCTTTCGTTTGTATTTGTTTGGTTCGTATTTAGTAATTAATTTTAAATTAACTTCCCGCTGAGTTAGACTTGAATTTTTTCTAAATTATAGAATATGGGTGACAAACGAGCACACATTCCACCTGATGGTAAGTAGATGCTATGGCCCATAGACAACATTTATCTTCGATTAAGAATGAAAACGCAGATGCGTTGTCGCCCCTGAGGACTAAGATGGAATGTCTCGTTTCTAGTAAAAAAGGTCTCCGGATCTCTGCACTCACTGTATGAAACACAGCAGCATTAAGCTGCTATTTTACGCTGGTATTCTGTGAGAGTGTGGTCCTTCCCCGGTCTAGCTGACCCATTCATGCTACAACCATAATATGTAGCTACAGCGTGGCTCTACTACGTATAAAATTTTGAACATAGCTCAGAATGGGATGAAAATGAAAGAATATGAAGAAACAAAGTATGATATATATTAAAAATTTAATCACAAAAACAATAATTGCTCATTTTATTTGAATGGCCTAATGCGTGGAACATTAGGGAATTGGAATTTTAAGGTGCTGTGCGTGGTGCGCAGATGGTGTGGTTCCGCGAGAACTGGTACGAGGAGGTGCTGCGGCAGCTGCGCGCGGGGCTGGCCAAGTGCCACGTGGTGGCGTTCCACCACCGCGCCGCCGTGGCCGACGCCACCGTCACGCCGCATACGCTCAACTTCATCAAGAAGGTCGTCTCCACCTTCGGCATCGGCATCGGATTAAGTGAGTCCTGCCTCCCGCGCAATAACTAGCGAATATACATCCTTATTCTTCTTGAACTTTGTAAATTTCAATAATATTGAAATTGGAATTTCCAATTTCAAATTTCTAACTTAATGCTCATATGAACATTAGATTTTGATGTTATTAATTTCTAGAAATTACAAAATTTTCATTTACATTAAGTTTATTTTGCTTGTAGAGTTTTCTTCAAACAATATTTACTTATAATATCTTCAGCTAGCAAGAACAGCTGTGTGATTTATACGGAAATAAACAAATAGAATACATTTGGCAATTTGATAAAATGTGCAACGATCTCTGATGAAATAATAAAGTTCTTTTATAATAGTGAACTAACAAACGAGATAACAATCCCTCTGATGATAAGTAGCCATTGTCACAAGAATACAAGAGATACTATCTCACCTTTCAGGAGTAAGAATGACCCATAGTCTGTAACTTTGCTAGATCTCCACGCCTATTAATCAATAAAATATATTTGCTGCATAATGGTGTATAATGGTGCTTAGAACTTCCTAGTGAATTTATTCACAATTTTATATTTAAATATAGACACAAAAGTACCTACATTACTTTCGATCACTATTTTAAAATAATCTATATAATAAGGGGAACAATGTTAAAATTATTTACATGATCCTTTGTTCACCTAACCTACTAACAAATTACAAAAGTAAATGGAATTAAAAAAAAAGGTTACGACAAAAATATATAATAACATGCCGCCTAAACACTTTGATAAATTGATGATTAAATGTCCTACGAAACAGAATCTATTAAAACTTCAACATTTTATATCTAATTTTATACGTAATTTACATGTGACAGTTAATTAATAATATTCCACCAGGTAAGAGTTTTACGTATTTCCAACTAATACAGGTATACTGCGTTCCGGTTTGAATGGTAAGAGAGCCAGTATGATTACAAGCATTACATCTTATTCATATATTGATTAAGCTTACATCTTGTTGGATAAGCATCTGTAAGTTTCTTTGTTTGAGGTTGCTTGCTACATTGATAAGCTCTTTGAAGCAATAAACATAGGGGGAAGACGTTTTATTTTATAAAAAACATTCTGCGATATAAATCACCATTTAAACACTATAAGACAGACAGCTATCTATATATCTTTAAATATTTTTTTTTAATCCTGGCCCAAAAAACATTGCCATTTTTGTAAAATCATTATATCACGGCTGCAACAAAATTTCTGCTACGTTGGAGGTATTTTGTTAGTTATTATCGTTTTGCGCAATAACATCAAAATTATTTTTGTTTGTCTATCTGTCTTGTCTGTTCTGGCTGATCTTCGTAAAATTTTAACCGTTTGTGATGAAACTTCACGATCAGATAGAGACTCCCTGGTGTTTATTATAAAGCAATGCTAAGATTTATGCTTTATTTTATCCAAAAAGCATGTAGGATTTCTGAACTTCGGAAATATGTGGTTTTTGCTGATTGTTATCTCATAAACCATTAGAGATATTAAAAAAAAATTACGCAAAAAATCATCACATTTTATATTCTTTTGAAGTCGTTTTTAGCGTGTTTACTTCAATATCATTATTCATCAAACTATTCGTGTTACTTGATAAAGTGATAAAACCGTTTTACGTTAAAGTGATAATGTTCAATTTTTTAATTTTCCCATTTTGTACTCAGTTTTCGAGATAATTGTTTTTATAAAACTAGTGACATAGTTACAGTACACCTGATTGTAAGTGGCTACCGCAGTCCACGGCCACCTGCAACCAACTTCAAACAATGAAAGCTACAAATGCGTAGTCATCTCCAGGAATAGGATGTAGCCTCTGAGCCTATAATTATACTGGCTCCCTATATCCTTCACAACGGCACACAACAGTACAACGCACTGCTATTTGGCTGCAGAAATAAGTGAGAATACTACCAACAGTATTAGTTATTACTACACGTGCTACATAGTATTTGTTTTTTTTTTTTAAATTAACTACGACAATAAAAACTCGACGATCTCTCTTGCCTATACATAGCTAGTATAAAACATATTAAAATCATGGTTTTCGCATAAATTATTAAAATTATTTCTAGACCGCCATATGAAAGCATTTCTTTAATAATTAGTAGATGAAGCTGGTAAGTAGAGTAATGCATTCGTTCTAAAATTCACTGTAGGCGTTCTCAGTGATATTTGTGATAGCAGATCAGAGCAGTCAACATTGCCAGAACAGACTTTTTATGAAAATACAATGTCAGCAATCTCACGACGCTGTGTCAGAAGTAACAGATGATGCTGCTTGTATAAGGACAGGTAGTCTTCGGATCGGTAGTTTCTATGGGTACGTTATATCGTATGAACTTACGTTGGATGCTTTCAATCTGTACATCGGATTCCAGATCTGCGAAGCATATTCGAGTGTACTGCGAACGTAAGTACAGTACAAGATTTTAATTGTTTTAATGTTATTAAACTCCTTTGAAGTACGCATGACAAAACCTAACGCCTAGCTATGTTATTGTCAACATGGGTATTGAATAATAATTTAGAGTCGTGGAAAATCCCTAGATCACGTACACAACAATTTATTTTTGTAACTCTCATAACGGGTATATGGTTGGCCGAAATAAACTATGTTTTGCTTGGGTGAATATGTAATAAGCGCACATTTAGATGGGTTTAGATCAATTGTTGATATTAAAGTTTGGTGGGGCCATAGGCTGCCCCTTCGAATCCGGCTTGGAGGAACCGGAAAATGGTGTAGCTGTAGCTACAGAGTGCTAATTTTAAATTCGGGCAAATGACCAGAAAATGGTGACGCTAATGGTTCCTGGGTTCGAATCTGGAAGGGGATGGTCACTAAATAGTTAGGGGTGACTAGGTTGCTTTCCTATCCGAAGAGAAGGAACCAGAAATCGGTGGAGCTATAAGGTCCCGGATTCGCGTCCGAAAATATTGACCCCAACATTTTGTATGCGAGACTAACTATATGTGGACTGTATATGCGTGGTTCTCTATAACCAAAACAAGATGGCGGAAGTAGCACGTAGCCGGTTTTTGGGCAATGCACTTGTTAGGACCTAATTTACTATATCGGCCGGCGGGGGCAGGAGCATGAGCTGCTGTGGGGAAGGAGAAACAAATGAGAACGGCTCATGCTAGGAAAAAAGGAAAAATGCACTTACTTGGGTGTTGATCTTCAGGCGGCCTTTTACTCCGGCCTTGAGGTTGATGGCGCTACGTTGCAGCTGCGATGGTGCGCGACGACAAATTATTCGCACTAGTGCAAGACGATAAATTGCACTATGAAAAGCGGTCACTACAAGGTTGTTCTGTAGCCAACTGCCACAGAGGTGCAATCTCATCTAATGTCTAGCTCCAACTGCTCGGCGTGGCGGCACGTCGACAACTCTGGGCGGCCGGTGGCGTGTTTTCGACCTTTTCGGCCAGCGCGTCTCATTGGACGTGCGAAATGACGCCACCATGTCTAGCCTCCTATTGGAGGCGTGCCCGTGAAGGAAGGGAGACGGAAGTGCAGATGAAGGGAATACTACCAGCTAATATATACATATACAAATACAAATGTGCGTTTTGGCGCAACCACAGTTCCTCCAATCTTAATAGATCGTCCAAAAGTAATTCAGCATCAGCCTGAGATGAGATTGTGGAGAATATTTTCATTTATAATCAGCAAAACGCGGTAGGCGTGAAGATTTAAAGCAGGTTTCAATGTCGTTAGAAAATATAGGATATAGTAATGATCCCAGCAAGGAGCCCTATGGTACGCCACTCGGTATTGATTCTCAACCTGATATATAATTTTTAACAACTATAGCCTGCGAGCGGTTGTCGATATAAGGGGAGAACCACCGCACCAGGTCTCCACAGAGACGAACATAGGTATTGAAGCGTTTTTAAAAGTAGATTATGTTCAATCCGGTAGAAAGGTTACTATAATCTGTATACGCAACGTCAACTTGATGGCGTCAAGGATGAATTAAGTAGCACCAAGTTGGAAACGGTAGATCTGTCCTTGAAGAAACCACGTTGAGACTGACTTATGCTTTGTTTGAGTAACGTTTACACCTGCTCATAAACCAACTGACTGTAGAAATTATGCACAACTTAGAAATTGACCTATAATTAGTGACATCAGTCGTAGGACCCTTCTTGTGCACAGGGTTGATATATTATGCACGTTTCCAAATGTTAGGAACTGAGCATTCATCCAACGATTTGCGAAATAGCAAACTTATTAGCTGTGCTAGTCGTTCCTGTCCGATTAATAAGAAAAGTGGCTGCTAGGTTCAACATCAAATGTTTATAATAAGCTTATCTATAAAGCAAAAATATGAATAAAAACTGAGTACTGGATTCTTGCACTAAGATTGCACTAATGTATTCCAAAGCGAGGAATATCTTGTACTTTGTACACGTTTTCTTGTAATTTCACAACAACATAAAGGATTTTTTCTCTAAAGTGTTTATTTTATCATAATTTGGTTTTTTTTAATGTTTCCTTTACATATTTAGGTGCTTTGTTACATATTTATGTATTTAGTTTGGTTTAATTAATATTTGGAGTAGTGGTGCTGCAATTAGTGGTGACGGGATTGGTGCACGCAATTAAGGTAGGGCGGGAGCTGATCTTCAATGCAGGCAATTCAATGCACATTATTGTATTTAGTTAGCGGATGGTTGCAAATTTATTAATATCTTTATGTTAATTAAAATTATAACTTAAACTTTTAGGGACTTAAACTTAATATATATTTATATAAACTTAAATTAGTCATTCGGCATTTTACTTTTCGTTGAGGTTCCATTCAGTCATCAACCCGATATCAAAATGATACATTCGTCGTGTTTTATATATTTTTATTACATACTAACGATATGCTCAACAGCGCCACCAACCGGGTCCAATTATGCCTATAACCTTCACGGAAGTGCAAGCGATATGTTGACAAAGTTTTTGCGAAATCTGATGAACGGTATGGCAGCGCAAAAAATAAGAACAAACAATAATAAATTTTATATATTAAGATTTTAATTCTTCACACTGTAGTGTTTAGAATGCTGCTCATTCCCGCGATCTCAAACAAAGCTTTTGAATCTTCAAGCCAGACCCGTTGCCTAATATAGGACAGATTTACTAATTTTAAAATTTTTATCTGATCGATATGATTACATACGGCTGTTGTCTAAAATCATAGTACAAAAATTTTCTTGTTCTTAATGTATCCTTAAACAATATTTACACGCAAGCACGTAACAGCACCGCACATTTAGCACGTAATTTTCGAAATGATAACTACGTTGACATTCGCTAGAAATATATTACACTCAAAGTATCCTATTTTTTAACTGTATAATACACATACTTTTTAAAATTTTGGGTCCAGAAACTTTTAGTACATTTCACGTAAAAAAGGAGCACCATGGAAGTGTCTCTCCTGACTTTAACGATATGGTACAAACTATACGATATCCTAACATTCTGCTACGTACTGTACAATTAAGTAGTTATGATTTATGATATGCATTAATTCAATTCATAACATTAAGTTGTAGTTACAAATTAATTGTTAAGAGAATTTATGAGCAATAATCAATGTTATAAAAGTATAATATTACATTAAATATGATTTGGGTTGCAAATTAACAGCTAAACCAAAAAGAAAATATTTTTTTTTTTGATTCAGGCTAACGCAATAGTACGGTGATACATTAGACGGCTTCGTAGCTAGCTCAGTGCAAAGGGATTATGACTGGTTTTTATATACAATGTAATAAATAATACCTAAGTATATAAACTATCTTAGTTTCCCCCTAAAATAGTAAATCTGATCTACTAATAAATTTAAGCAATTTTAATAAAGATTAATATCTAATTCGCAACCATCCGCATTAATTAAATACAATGATGTGTCTTACCTAAACTTTTAGCGGTCAGCCGCCGTAGAGTCTACATCTACATCGTGTAGAGGCGAAACACGTGTCGTATTATAGTCGATGGTGTCTTTCCTGGAATAGTGGTGTTGGAAGTAGTGGTGCTGGGAGTAGTGGTGCTGGGACTAGTGGTGGCGGGATTAGTGCACACAATTGAGGGAGGGCAGGAGGTGCTCTTCAATCCAGGTAAGACATCATTGTATTTAATTAATGCGGATGGTTGCGAATTAGATATTAATCTTTATTATAATTAATTTCCGCAAAGTAACGCCTGATTCTATCAATTATCAATTTTTAATATAGAATTTATTACTTGGTATGTACCTATATGTTATGTAATATATTGTGTTAAATATTTTGCTTTTATTAACAGTAACGACCATATTACCACTGCCTTACAAATGTGTCATTATGTCTTTGAGAAAATGTTTGCTATGCGATGTTCATAATCCAATTTTGTTTTTAAAATATTTGTAAAAATCGTTCGCTTAAATCGTGGTTTTCTATACGGTCCTAAATTTTATCGATTGAAGACTATCTGCTCTATGCGAGTGTCGTTTTATACACATACTCCATTTTGTATGTCTACAGAAAGTGTTTCAACTTCTGTAAGTGGTGCATTCTCTTCAGCTGCATCGGAGAGTTTGGCGCGACGCGCCCAGGCAACTGTGCAGGACCCCGTCTTCCAGAAGATGAAGACACAGTTCGCCGCTGACTTTGACTTCACACAACCCAACGCTATGAAATTACAGAATTTAATACAAAAGTTGAGGAAGTGGGTCAAGATACTCGAGGCCAAAACAAAGGTTTTGCCCAAGTAAGTAGTTTTTCGCGGCAATGAAACTCGCGAACGAGGTAAATACGGAAACATTTCTAAGCCATTGTGCCGTCGTTCACTTTGAGAGTGTAGTGCCGCTTACACGACTAACCTAACATCATTACGTAGTATAGCTAGGATTTACTCGTCACTTCACAGGCTTCTGGGTAATACTGGCTAAGCAATTAAGCTTATTAATCATAGAGCTTTCATCCACGTACTAACATGTTTTCCATGCATATCTTTTTTAACCATAGCCGGGACTTACTCTAACAAAGTTCTGGTTTCTTACAGATCATTCCTCATCGAAGAAAAATGTAGATTCTTGTCAAATTTCAACCTAAAGACTGCTGAAATAGAACTCCCTGGCGAGTTCCTGCTTCCAAAACATACCCATTACCACGTGCGAATAGCGCGATTTATGCCTCGAGTCGAAATAGTGCAGAAGCATAACACGTCTGCGCGTCGTCTTTACATACGAGGCCACAACGGAAAGATATACCCCTACCTTGTCGTCAACGACTCGGGATTGGGCGATGCGCGACGGGAAGAAAGAGTTCTGCAAATGCTCAGGATGTTAAACCACTACCTGGGTAAACAGAAAGAGACTTCTAGAAGATTCCTTCACTTCACCGTGCCGCGAGTCGTCTCAGTCTCTCCGCAAATGCGTCTTGTCGAAGATAATCCCAGCTCAATATCCTTTTTGGATATCTATCGAACAGAATGCGCTAACAGGTTAGTTTCATTTTTAAACATTGTCAGGTGGTGCAATACATTAGACCTCAGGAATTCCTTTAAACATAAGTGAAAATGTTACTAAACTTTAGTTTTACGTGCTCAGAAAGTTTTGATTTTTATTCACTTTAAAATTGTTTTGAAACTAAATCTTTTTTTTCGTCAGGCAGTTATTTGAAAACAACAAATATATTGCAAATGTATTCACATTATACTAGGTTTATGATTATTAAACATGTAATTTATATTCATCAGATTCATCTGGTAATAAAGCTTTCATGTTAAATTATTATTAAGCTTTATAAAAGCTTTTTTGGTTTTAATTTTATTTCAGCGAGAGATACATCTATTTTATGTTAATGTATAAAATCTTGTAGGGGCGTGGAATACGATGCCCCGGTGGCTCGGTACTACGAACGCCTGGCAGCGGTACAAGCTCGGGGCTCGCAGGCTTCCCACCAGGTGCTGCGTGACATTTTGCGAGAGGTGAATACCATCATTTTAAATACATCCTAACTATAACTTCCTAATAATAACTTCTTCAATGCTTTTATCCCTTGATAGTAAACATCATTAACACATTAACTTTAAAGTATGAGATTTGATGTTGGGTGTGGCAGAAGAAGCACGAGAGTAGAATAAACGCAGTAGAAATGCGGTCGTTAAGGAGTATGTTAGGGCTGAATCTGAATGACAGGGTGAGAAATTGTGTGATAGGAGAAGAGTGTGGTTTGCAAGATGATGTTGTGACCAGGATTAAGAAAGGAATGCTTCGGTGGTTTGGTCATGTGGAAATAATGAATGAGAAAAGAGTGACAAAGAAAATTTATGTTGCAGAAGTGAATGGCAGAGTTGGAAAGGGACGTCCTAGGCGAAAATTTATCGACCAAATTAGCGATTTATTGGAAACGGGCCAAATTAGGAGTACCCTTAACCGATGAGCATGTATGCGTAGGTATATAGATGTGAAGGAGGCGAGAGAGGTGTGTCAGGATTGTGCCAAATGAAAGTCTGTAGTCTCAGCCTACCCCTATGGGTGACAGGCGTGAGTGATGTAATGTATGAGATTTTTATACATTATGATGTATGATACATAGTGATTGTGTTGTTTGTATATGTTTCTCTGACTGCGTATCTCAGAATACCTATGATATATTAGATAAGCTTTAAACCGGGCTCGGGGTTAGGATGAGTGTTCTGTGTAGCGTGTTATATTCAAGTACTATAAAAGCGTCTGTTCCAATAATATCTCTCTATTATATCAAAAGTTGGCGCCATGGTAATTCAAAGTTTTTTTCTGATTCAATCAGGAATAAACTTTACAAACCTTTGTGAATACACTATATGGGTGACATTTAGATGTTTAATTTCGAAGTACCTGGATGACCGATGATTTTTTGAAATTGTATGTTTTGGAAATTATATTTAGATACAAATTACATACTGATGAAATATGAACAGTATTTTTTGATCTTACCGACATAATAGAAAAAACTGAACTGGTTATTTGAATTAAAATCATGAGTGCAATTACTTTAAATTAAATTTTCGTGTTTTAAAAAAATACAAAAAATAGAGCTCGAAATAATAGATTTTCTCAAAAAAAAAGGGAACATGAAAAAATAGGGAAAAAAGTTGGACCGAAGACAGGGCTCGAACCGCACGAAAGTACTACGATTTCGGGACCACCCGATATCCCATTTGAGCTATTTTTATCATTAAGGAGTTGCAAAATTTACTTTCTTATTATAACGCTATTGTAGCAGTTTTTCACTGCCTGAAAACACGGATAAAACGACATTTTCTAAAAATGAATCCTAATTAGATCGATTTATTGCCCCCAAAACCGAAATATATACCGTAAATATTATAAATATATACCGTAACACGTAATTTATATATATATTAATATATATATATATATATATATATATATATATATATATATATATATATATATATATATATATATATATATATATATATATAAATTACGTGTCACGTTGTTTGTCCGCGATAGGCTCCCAAAGTACTTAACCGATTTTAGTGAAATTTGCACACCGTGTGCAGTTTTGTCCAACTTGAGAGATAGGATAGTTTTTTTGCCCATGAGTAACCCACAATTTATTTTTTACGACTTTAAGGATTCTTAATAGGACATGACAGGGTCGTAGAAAAGGGCAGTACAACGTCTGCCTGGCAGGCTTATATATATATATATATATATATATATATATATATATATATATACAAAAATTGCTCGTTTAAAGGTATAGGATTAAACAGCCATTCGAATAAATAACCTAAGAACTATAATACCTTTTTTTTAGAGAGATTTTTATATTATATATTGAAATCACTACTTGTATTTGTATATAGTATCACTGTGTTTGAGTTTAAAATAATTGCGTTAAATTTATTTATTTATTTAAATTAATTCAAATTTATCTATTCAAGGATTTACTTTAATATTTAACTTATCAAAAAATAATGAGAGAATTTTAGATAAATTCAATTTTGCCATGCAGTTCTTCTGCATTCTGTTATTTATAATGATTCTAGGCTAAAAACATATAAGTGTTCTTTCAATGACATAAGGATTTTATGATTCGATAAACGACATTATAAGAGTGAATTTAACGTTAATTATAAAAGTTTGCTTGACATTCAGTAGCGAGTTATTTTATATAACCGGTCTTATAATTCTAAAGTTTATATGACTAATGTTGTCTCCAATCAGGGCCAACAAGGATATTAAAATTTTAAATTTTGCTAATTGTCTACACTATGTAGACAGACAGTAGACGTTCTTATTTTTTTGTTGCATTAATCTTATATTCAGGATAATAAAATAAACAAAGGTCAGAATGGATAGAAAATATTATATAAATTTAGATAATGATTTCTTATATTTACGCGAACACTACACATTGAAATAATACTAGTTTTTACGGAATTTATCGCGTATATTTAACTTTTTAAATACCCGACGTTTCGAACGCTTTACAGCACTCATGGTCACGGGCGGGACTGGGATGTTCAACGTCCATATGTCATAGTTAACCGCGATTACCATAGATTAAATTTTAACTTTTGTTCCGATCTATGCAGTATGAACTTATGGTATCTTGAAGTCTTGCAGTTGTATGCATGGGTTGGGATTTAATTTTATTTATTATAGGATCCCAAGCAGATGGTAGCACCCAGCCATCTTCTCTATTGAAATTAGGATGTTTTTTGATTTCAATAGCCTCGCGAATCATCCTTGGAAGGAATCGGTGTTCTTTAGCGAGGATCTGCGGTCTATCAATTCTGAACTCACAAAACTCAATTAAGATGTGATAACAATATTTAACCGCTAAGAGTGCTAAGGCGGCCGTAGAGTCTACATCACCTGAGGATGCCTCGTGTAGAGGCGAAACACGTGTCGTATTATCGTCGATGGTGTGTCTTACCTGGAATAGTGGTGTTGGAAGTAGTGGTGCCGGGAGTAGTGGTGTTGGGAGTAGTGGTGCTGGGACTAGTGGTGACGGAGTTAGTGCATGCAATTTAGGGAGGGCGGGAGGTGCTCTTCAATCCAGGTAAGACACATCATTCTATTTAGTTAGCGGAAGGTTGTGAAGTAATTTATATTTTTATTATAATGGATTTCCGCAAAGTAACGCTTGATTCTATCAATTATTGATATTATTCACACTTCTAGGTCAGCGCATATGTTTTGTTTCTTAAATAATATTGTCTGTGGTTCCTATAAACATCGTAAAATCTTACGGTACATCGCGAAAAATGTGTTATATTTTATATTTCAATTTATGGTAAGTAACGCAGCAATTCATTTAATAACAGTTTCATATTGAAAAAATATTTGAAGCAATATAATCACCGTATTGAGCTTTTGCAAATTCATCCCATTAAAATAAAGAAAACGCGCAGTGCGTTCTAAAAGAAACGTGACAATGGCAGCCAGAGATGCGTCAATTTTTTAAATAATTTCTTGAATAAAAATAATGTTCTTATATAATATTGAAAATAAAGTTTTATCTTTTGAATAAGTACGTAATTATTCGGTGTCGTTATCACTCGAATCTTTATATGTGTTATAAATTAATGCTTTTTGTTGTTAAATGAATAAAGTACTTTATATCAATAGATTATTTTTCTTCTACAGCGATCTATTATATATCTTTTTAATAATAGTTAATAAATATATATTATATCAGTCATTATAAAAATAATAATAAAAAAAATCATTATAAATAAAGAAAGTACTACATATAAAATCTGCCTATATATTGAAGGTTTGTAACCCCTGGTTAAACGATTGAAAGGTCACTGTCCGTTTTTCTCAATCGATTTGGCACATACTATAGTTGTATACATATACATAGAAATACTTTGAGTTTTGCTATGGATGACGAATTTCAACTTGTAAAAATTAATGTACACGCGATTTTGATCGATTGATCAATTTAGAAGTTTCATGTCTTAAAAAATAGAATATTCGAAATTCATTCATTAATGAGTATAGTAAGAGAGTATATTAGCGCGCAGAAATTTCAGTGTGCCCTAATTTAGTTATGTTCTTGAATCGTTATACTAAATTATGTCCATTTTTGTATGTATATCGTTTTCTGAAAAACAACATCGATTCACTTGTTTATTAATGTTAATAAGGTATGTATATTTAAAAATCCAAGCAATTTTCAGAGGTCGCCGGAAAGTCGTAGCGACTTTGTCACAGAAATATTACAAAGAACGATAAAAAAATTAAACTATGTGTGCATTCGTTATAATATTATAAGAGACCGATGCCAAAATAATGTAGGAATTGTTTTCCTTGCAATATTCAAGTAAGGATGATTGGTTAGCGCGGCCGTTGAGAGGTTTTGGTTGCGTGGCAGGTGCAAGCGACGATGGTGCCCAAGGGCATGGTGCGCGAGTGGGCGGCGGCGACGTTCGCGGCGCCCACCGACTACTGGACGTTCCGCAAGATGCTCACGCTGCAGCTGGCGCTCGCCGCCTTCGCCGAGTACGTGCTGCACCTCACGCGCCTCAACCCCGACATGCTCTACGTGCACCAGGACTCGGGACTGCTTAACGTCGCGTACTTCAAGTTTGACGTGGACGACACCACCGGTAACATATACTGCCTTGTTTATAAACTAACACACATAGGTAAATAGTTTCCGACCGAAGGTCGATTTCTGGGTGAAGTTGAAGCCGATGCCGATTGATTGACTATCGCCACAAACTGCCCTGACTTAATATTCAAAATTGCATTTAAGATCCCGAAAAGTTTTTTCATATAATACTTCTATACTAGTTACTGCAGCACAGACCTTACGTCACACTACTCAATATCTCGTCTTTGCAAGGTATATGAGACATATTCTACTGTGCTAGATATTAACACAACTTCTGTATCTAAAACTAAAAAGACTGTGCTCGATATTAATGTCAATAACGATGAATGAAATCCTTTTGCTGTATTATTGTTAAATTGTAGATTTTCTTTTGTTTTATAATATACTATAAGTTACTTTATCTATTTAGCATCGGTAAAAAAATTGGTACGTGCCGTCCTAACCGGTAAATAGTCTGTCATTTACTTAGTATTATTACTTAGATTATTATAATTTTAGTGTACTCACTGTTTGTGAACCAAATAAAATAAATAAATAAACCTTTGGCCGAAGACAAAGCTTCGGCTCGGTCGTACACTGTAGATAACTCACACGGTATAATAGTAAAGAATAAAATAAAAATGTTGTACAGTGGATACTACAAAATAGTATCGTAAAATAGCATTGCTTAACTTCTGCACTGCTTTTTACTTCCATATTTCGTCTAGTAAGTGACGCAAAGGGTCTCCACATTTTTACTGAAACGGGACTTTCCATCTTCTTCCTTAGGGGTGATAAACAACTGCATTTTAATTATTCGTCCTTACGAGTCACACAGATCTATCCCTTGATAGATCTGTGTGACTGTGTGTAGACAAGTGTCTGTCTACGGACCACATCATCGATTTATGATTAGGTACGCTTTATGGCCGTTTGTCACCCTTGATTCTATAAAATTCTATTAATAAACCTTTTAATTAACAAGATTAAAAGAGAGCAAAAAAACACATATGATTTCACTTTGGATACTGCGATACCGCGAAACTATGAGTGGATAATACCGCGGAAATGCGTGCGCGCCAATTTGGAATACAGTAGACCTCCGGTTATCCAGCCCCTGTCTAATCCGGCACCCCCTGTAATCCGACGTGGTCTGTTATTGATTAAAACTAAATTCGGGAAACTAAAGTCGGGAATTAAAAACGAATTTTTAATTCCCGACGTTTCGGGTGCTTTCCAGCACCCATGGTCACGGGGGACTGAGGTGACTGAACGTCCCGATGTCAAAGTTAACACGGTCCGTGTTAACTAAACAATGTGTAGTGTTCGCGTAAATATAAGAAATCATTATGGTTTATTATTTATGATTGAATATTTTTTGACAATCTTCGCTAATGCATGATTGAACAAGTTTTAACTTGTACGCCCCACCACTATTGTGCTCGACGCGTAGGGTATTGTTGATTCTGTATCTTGTTTTGATTCTGATTGAAAAAATTGATTCTGAAAATGGTTGAAAGATCATAATTTTCCTCAAAAAGCGTTATTGATTATTAATAACGCTCTTAAATTGATGCTTCTTAAATTGATTGATTCTTAATACATAAAGTTATTGCATATTTTTTGTAAGTTTTATAGCTTTAATGACGTTAATTTTATAATAAAACGTAAGCTCTCCATTGTGTTATTTAATTTACTGAATTTGACATACATAATGAAATATGATTTGTACTTCAGAGTACATGGTACTCTTTTGTAAAAAATTCCGAACTATAGGTGTCTTAGGCAGTACTCTATAATCCGATACTGTCCTGCAAAATGTTTGTCGGAATACCGGGGGTCCACTGTATAGCGATTGTGTGATAACGATGGTGATTGTCTCAGTACCACACTGACAGTTCGCTTGTGTCGCTCATCCAAAACTTGAAATAATTTGATAATGAAAAGATGAAAGTTGAAATAATTTGACCAATACTAGGAATACTCGAAATGTTAACAAAAACACAACATAGTGGTGGATTCTGTCCATTCTGTTATCGACAGAAGGTTAAAAATGTAGAAATATTTTTGCATCGGCGAGTTACTTTTTCATTTACCTATATTTGGCAGATGCCGTCAATAATGTTGGACGTCTTCTAAAATCTCACTCTTCACAGTTAGGAGAATAAGTTATTTTCCAGATGGGAATGTAAAAAAATTGAAATGGCTTAACCGTTTTCCCTCGAAGAGGAATTGTCTTCAACACTTGCAAATGTTTCATTTGTTTGGTTTTTCTCATTTAGAATTTCAATATTAGAAAGCAAATACATATCGCTATTTGCAATAGCCAGAAACCTTATTTCAGGAGTTTGTTACCAATTTTATGATAATTTACCTTTTAAAAATACCAGGAACCATTTTTGGATGTTCCTATTATTTAAGCATTATGTTTTATGCTTAAATATTTTGTGTAGATTTGATTGACTATTGAAGTGCCTTTAGCTATTTGATTTGTAAGTCTTTTGTTTTTTATTTTTGTTATTGTAAGCTTTTTTTTGTTCATTGAGACGTTTAATATTTAGGCTAGTAACTACCAAAGCCAAAATTATTCATGCGATTACGTAAATTTACACCTTCTTTATCTTAATATCATTCTGTATTATGGTCTCTTTAATTCCGCTTAATTGCCAAAAAATCTCTAATAAAATATGTCTTATAACAAGTAAAAAGAATCAAATTAAAAAAAAAACATAAATGAACATTATGGGGTCATGGAGCTTTGTACTAAGTGGGTACTGGGTACCTCACAGTTTGACAAAAGATAAAAATGCCGTATTTGAATATGCTGTATTTATCAACATCGCAACTAAGATATATTGATACGAAATCAAAAGGCAATCTGCAAAATGGTTGATCCTCTTTAAAGATTTATCAACAAAATAAAGAAAAAGAACGAAGAACAAAAACGTAAGGAATAGTAAGAAAGAAGACCTTAAACAAAAAAGTCGCCTCTTTTTGAAGGATGAGTCAATAGACGACATTTAAAAAATTTATATATTTATTATTTATTAAATTAAAAAAATTAACACTTATTTGTACAGTTATCCTAGCATTGTTTTCTTTTAATTTTTTATCTTAATCCTTTTTAATTTTAATTTATTTGAAACATTTTTTCATGCGCTCAACCGTTTCTGTGATAGAGCGCGCAGTTGAGCACTGAATTTTGAATAATTTGTATTATTTGTCAGTGTATTATTTGAAAACGTACACATTTTAAAGATAAAATTCTTAATTATTTCTCTACTTAAAATCAATTTTCAATAAATTAAGATATACAATAAGTATTTCATTTAATGAGTTTTAATTACACAAAGTAGGTAAGTATTATTGAATGAATATATTAAAAATATGTAAAATGCTATTAACCCTTCAAACCCCATAAAATCCCATGCAGTCGCATGCGTCCGTTAAATCCCTTTATACCGTTAAAACTTATATTTAGAGATTACTTTTCTATGAAGGAGTTTTGCATTATAAAATATATACAAATTTTCTATCCTGTGGTCTAAACAAAAGTCAGGTTTTACTTCATTACAAAAGACTTTATTATATTTTGATAACAAAAAACGGGTATATACCAAGCGGATGTCGGCAGCGTGAAAATCACTGTTATTTCTATATATTACTCGAAATTATTTACGTAAAAAGATAAATTATATTCACACAAAAACTTTCATACCAATTTTATAATAAAACACTAGAAAAATCCAAAAATCAACACAACAACATCCAAACGAAAATGGCGTACGTAATGAACGTAGATTATAAATAAATATCCATAGACTAACTGACTTTTTAATGCACTCTAGTGCATTATGAAATCAATCATCAATATGAAATTTTCTATCCTAGAGGATAGAAAATTTCATATTGATGATTGATTTCATATTGATTTCATATTGATTCTATAAATGCCAAACTTCTTTCTAGAAAAGTAGTCTCTAAACATAAGCATTTACGGGTTAAAGTGCTGTGGGTGGGTGTGGTCGGATCCGACCACTTGAGATTTGACGGAATATCGTCGTGGTCGGATTCGACCATTTGGGGTTTGAGAAGTCAGATCAGAGTATTAACCGTTAATTAACTCCCCGTCTCCCAGTCTGTGCATTGACGTAAACGAGATGGTTAATATCGCAATCAATCGAAATCGAAAGTCATGAGACCTTTTTGGAATTTCCCATAATCCTCTCTTACGATATCCGCGTGACAAAATATAAAATATTTCTTACGCCGCTATCATACGGCCGTGAATATAAACCACTCAAAAGGAAATAGAGCTCACCATCGCGAAAAAAGTCTCGCAAGAAACAGAAGTACAAAGAACAGTGCATTTGTTTCGAACCAACTTAGCCAAATGTGGGAAAATCACTGACTGACACTGATATATACAAGTACGTTGGACTAGCTATACACCGTGACACGATGAGGCAATTTGATTTGCGCCATTGTGGCACTGAGCAGAAGTGCACGTCCACGGAACTAATAATAGGGATAAGACAGTGTGACAAAATATATCGATAAAAATTCTATACCTAAAGAAATAGATTGGACTCCACCTGTAACGTCCATTCTATTTATGTATCAAATTAATATAATGCTATTATCATTCATCATCGTTAAAGCCCTTCACAAGTCCACTGCTGAACATAGGCCTCCCCCAAGAAATGCCACAGAGCACGTCCTGAGCCACCTGCATCCATCAACTTTCTGTATGTCTTACCAGGTTTTCACTCCATTTAATAGGGGAACTTCCGACACTTCACCTGCTGGTACGAGGCTGCCACTCGAGAACCTTTTCCCCATCGGTTATCGGTTCTTCGAGCTATATGGCCGGTAAATTGCCACTTCAGCTTACTAATTCGTTCGGCTATGTCGCTCACTCTGGTTCTAATGCCGATATCCTCATTCTAAGTTTATCCTCCTAAGCTTTCCGGCTTCGGCAGTGCCACATATTCTAGGGGGCTTGACATATTGCAATCCATGGGTTTGGTCGGACACTTAATTGTCTTTGTCGGTGGATGTTGCGCAAGAGGAAGCTGCCAAAAACCGTGAATGTAAACGTAATAATAACGTAAACGTGAATTTGTAAATAAGAAATAAACTAAAGTAGGGCCACTACGAAGATAAAGCACAAATTAAATCTTGAGACTCGAGAGAGAATTAAATCTCTAGACTCGCACTTACTAAGACCCCATGGTGTTCTACCTCCACCGCAAATTGACAGGGCCACGGAAACGCTTTCATGCACACCCACGGCGCCTACGGCGCCAGCTGCCCTATGGCAGCCTCTTTTTAGCTGCTGATTTCTCCCCCCCCCCCCCCCCGTTTCCTTCTCAGATAAGGCGCACCAGAGACACAAGGCACACTGCCCTTGACCTCTGACTCCACCTGCGGAAGAAACGAGCACATGAAAGCATCAAGTGGTGCAGCCTAACCAAAGTCGCGAAGGATAGTCGAGTGGCATCGCATCACCAATCGCCATACCAACACTCCTGTTCCCTGACGACTCCACCTTGACTACAGCGGTACAGGGAGAGGAATCTCCTCTAGCCGTAGCCCACTAACACGCATCCAACGTGGCTCGATATCATCAGGCGACCTTTCGACACTTGGCTATGGCCCTTGAGTTTGTGGGAAAATGAGGAAAAAAGAAATAAAAGAACATTCGAAGTAATAATCTAATACTTTTATACCTGGTACTGGTACTACCAGAAAATATTGTCGGAATACTGCACTTTTTCAAAGTGGTGCAGTTCTCTTGTCTAATAAAACAGTCGTCTGTGAAATGTTCGGAAACAAATATGATCATTTTGTTTCGGACGCCAATTCACAATATTTTTTTTTATAGGATAGGATAACAAACAAGCACACAGTCCACCTGATGGTAAGTGGTTGCTGTGGCCCATAGACATCTACATCTATCCTCGATTACGAATCAAAATGCAGATGCGTTGTCACCCGTGAGGACTAAGATGGAATGCCTCGTTTCCAGTAAAAAGGGTCTCCGGTTCTCTACACTCACCATACGAAATACAGCAGCATTAAGCTACTATTTCACGCTGGTATTCTGTGAGAGCGTGGTCCTTCCCCGGTCGAGCCGACCCATTCGTGCTACAACTATACTACTAATATAACTGCAGCATGGCTCTACCACGTAAAAAATTTATGCTTTTAAGCCATAATTTTAGTCTAGGTTCAGTTGGAAACCTGTTAACTAATAAACATTTGATAATCATCTGTTGTTGGCGACTTTGTTTGTTAATAGATATGGGTAGGGAAGAACATCGATAAGTGTTAGAGACAAATAACTCGACAACCCTATTGAATTTTATCGTTTATCAAAACTAATTAATATACAGCCAAACATTGGTTTATACGATATTAAGATTAGTAACAAACTTTTGAGTATTTATATTATCAAATAGTTTTAATTTGTTTAATATTAGCTGCAAATTCACGTGTGAAATGTTATACCACTTCCCTTTTGGTAACGACTTTTACAGATTACGCACACTCTCATTATCATTAAAAATAATTCTTATTATGTAACTAATATTATACACAATCAAACAACATAAAATTCTTTCGTTTTTTAGTTTAAAAGTTCAATAACAGATTTTTTTAATAAAACAATTTAAATAAGACAATAGACTTTAGCATATTATGTCAATTTTAGTTTCCAAGACGACCGTTAGGGGTGCTTCAAATTGGCACAGACATTTTGTATGCTATAGCCAGTCCAGCGTACTTGTATATATAGAGGTCAGTGGAGAACATGCAAGCTCAACGATAAATTATTGCGACTAATCAATTTTAATTCAAATATTTGTCAATTTCTATTATTGCTTGTGCAGTTAGTGACTCAATTGATTGCCGAGCCTCCCCAGCATCCTAGTGGGATCGAGAGAACTGTTGGTACTAACTTCAATATTTTACGACTCTTTATGCTTTAGATGATTAATAATTGATTAGCATCAGGTGAGCCGTATGCTCGTTTGCCCCCTCTCCTATAAAAAAGTTTATATACAAATATTCTTTTGACCGTCTTAAAATGTAATGAATGCCAACAAAGGAAATATGTAAACAGGCGGCCAAGTCCGGCACAAACGATGTGTGTACTTAGTTGTCGAAACAGATCTGAACAGGCACTAAGCTTCATAGAAGTTGCTTGATTCGTAGGATCTATAGAAATATTTTTGACTAGAGAAGAAAGAAAGGACATGACATACCTACGAAAAAAACGTGTATACTTATGAACTTTATAAACTGAGTTTGGCACAAAGATGGCGGCTTGACGTAGTGCTGCGCACTATACTTAATATCGATAATGTGGCGCTTATTTCGAAAAAGATTCTTTCGTGTGATTCGTCTCAAACATCCGTGTGTTCTTAGATAGGTTTTTTTTTAAATTGTAAGTCCTTAATTTTTTTTTACTCAACCTATCGATAGGGGTATCAAAATAAAGGAAATTAAAAAGAGATTACTGAAATATAATTCAAGTTTTACCTATGTTTTCAGTTCATTACTTTTAAGCAGTCGTTTTTTTTTTGTTTTTATAATGTAATTATCTATTATTAATGTTACAATTATTTCCCGGGAATTACTAAACAAGGAATACTAATTAAAGAAATTTTGTTTGTTTGTTAGACAATAAATTAGGCTCAGTCATCATACTGACACTAATCAAACTATAATAAATGCAAAAGTTTGAATGTTTGTTTGTTCCTCAATCATGCCAAAAGTGATACTTTTGGCGTGATTGATGGACTAGTTTGAATGTAATAATTTGGCACATAAATAGTTTATTACCTAAATTAACATATAGGATAATTTTTATCTCGATTTAGAGGTCCCGAGGAATAGAATAAGAAATTTCGTAATAATCAAATTTCACGAGAGAAACATATGAAAATAACACATTCACCTCACTAAAGTCGCAATGTCAACTGATATAGTTGTCATTGACTGTGACAAAACATGGCGCCCGGCCTCAGCGAAAAAATTGTTGCCATATTCGGTAACGATAAAACTACTGTTGTCCTTTTTTACTGTTTGATAGACATTTTCCGACTTAAATAAAGTTAACATTGTAGTGCTTGGCTCAAACTTTGTGTAACCATCGCAGTCTTGTAAGGCACTTCTCACTCTCGAATGGTCTGCGGTTTTCGTCAAAATTCGGTTTCGCAATTTATTTTTGACGATGTTCATCATCGAAAACGCCCGTTCTACAGCAGCATTAGCAAATGACAAACTAAAAATAGTCGTGGCAAGTTTCGTTAAATTAAAAAAGCTGCGTCTCCGCAAGCATTTTTGTATAAATACACTTCATCCCAAAACTCGTCAGCTGTTTTAGTTTTTTTGCCACAGCTGAAGAGGTAGAATTCTCCACTATTGCAGCGTCGCATCAACGTTTTCACTCCTCCAACTACATCCTTGAAAGCAACAACTATTTCTTCAATATTAGGCCTTATTTGGCCTGTCGCGATTTGCGGCGAGAAAATTGAATTTTATTCTTATAGGTAACAAAAGTACGTTCGTTTCATGCACTTTTTATTTTTTATCATTTTTAAAAATTCTAACCCCCAGTTATTCCCCAAGAGTCATTTTTTTCCAGAATTACGAAAAAAGCTAATCTGGTAACGGTGTGTGCAACGTTCTTGGAAATGCTAGCTATAAATAATCGAACCCTGAACGTCGTTTATACTGAACCTGGTCACATTCATATTTTTGGTTGTGTATATCATACATTTTTCTCTTTATCTAAAGAATGTTATGTATTAAATACGTAACATCTTTTAATAAATACATGACCTTCATTGTTTTTTTTTTTGGGTTTACACTTCCCTGGTTTCTATTTTTAACTTAACACATAAGAATTAAACGCCAACAAAGTTATTAGTGCGATTAATAACTTTGTCAACAGCTGTAGATGAAGAATAACAACAATTTGCACGTTTCAGATTTTTCCTTTGTTGCCTAATCTTACCTAGATGGAAATTTCCAATTTTCTATGTACCTAACCTAGAACTGAATAAAACTTTTTTTTAAAGTAAAAAATACCTTAAAGACTAAAAATAATAAATTCATTTCCACATTATTTATCACTTATTATACGGAATGGGTCCCACATATATGCAATAAATGAAACCACAAGTAATACTAGTCCGTAGAAGTGTAGAAAAATTAAATATTAAATTAAAACCCGTAAAATAAAAAAGTGAAATTTTCAAACAAAATAAATATTAAAATAAATTCAGTAAAAGTGAACACTCTGTTTAGACAACGTTCCTTGACGCCTTGGAAGAGTGACAACGTTGCACGCGGGTGGCACGCCGACAAAAGACACCGCTGTCGATATGTCGCAATACCAATAGTTTGCACTGCGTGGCAACGTCGCTTTTTAATGTTCAAGGATTCATTCAAGTTCATTGAATCATTGACTTAGTGACCCAATTCTATAGAGTGTTCAAATTTGCTTAAAATTAAAACTCTACTCTTTGACCTAATTACTGGACCGATTACGTTCATTTTTTGTATATCGTCAGCAAAGGCGATAACAAGTATATGGTTTCATTTATTGCATATATGTGGGACCCATTCTGTATATAATGAATTCTTAAATGTACGCGAACACTACACATTGAATAAAACTATTTATACGGATTTTATCGCGTTTAATTAACTTATTTTTACTTAGTATCTCTAAGTCTTGCAGTGATATGCTTGGGTATGGTTTTAATTTTGTTATATCTGATGTAATGGTGGGGACGATCTTGAACATGTTCACAGACCGCAGACTTCTTGGAGCGTCGGACTGACCATGGGTGATGTAACGCACTCGAATCGTCGGGAATTAAAAATAAATAAATTAAACGCGATAAAATCCGTATACATAGTTTTATTCAACACATATTATATACCTTGTAATATAGGTATAATGGACAAACTTAAAGTTTAACGACATTCTCTACCATCTCGGTAAAAAGGTTTAAAAAAGTTAATAGAAGAATTAAAACCCCGCCTTCAGAAGTTATAATGTGGAAATTATTTTATTCTTATCAGATATTTGACGACTGCTTTTAGTTTTTATTAAAGTAATACCACAAGCTCAATGTAAGAACCAGAACGTAGATTTTAAATATTTACATTAGAAACTTCAACCCGTATTTTTCCACCCTTGGGAATGGGATATTTTTCCATATTTAATTGTTACCATCCCCTGAAGTATAACCTTTTAATTAAAAAATAATCATCAAAATAGATTTACAATTGACAATAATATCGCGTTTAATACATGAAACAAAGAAAACAAAATAACATACAGTCGAATTGAGAATCTCCCCCGTCTGTCAGTCTGTTGTAAATAGCACATTTTTTGTTTATTCAATAAACCTAGTGTCACTTTATGTATTACTGTTACAAGTGTTTTTAACAGTTTTTGGTTTGGAGAATTCGAAAGTGCTGCCCATGCGTCGTTTTTTTGTTTTTATTTTGAACTTAGCTGACACACTGCCATTTGTATATGTTATAATTTTTCTAGATTTTGGTTTTCTGTTATCTTTGCTAAATTGCTGAAAACAAGCAACAGGTGTCTTGTCTCATTAGTGCTCTTTACTTTTCGCATCACTGAACGGACAAAGGGAACATACAAAATACCTCTCCGAAGCGATCTTCTGGGCGGAATTGAGGAAGTTGAAGTCGAGGGTGATGTGATGGCTTCTTTTATACCGTAGTATGATGTATTAATAATTACTTATTCTTCTTAATTCGATAGCACGTGTATATAAGCATTTTCATGCATTTGTTCAACAGGCGAATTGGACGGCAACCGGCCCGTCCCGTTCCGGCTCACGCCCAACATCTCGGAACTGCTCACCAATATAGGCATCACTGGACCATTGACTGCCTCCGCAATCGCCGTCGCTCGGTGCCTCGTCACACCTAACTTTAAGGTAACATTAGTAATAAACTAACATAATTAAGAAACGGTTCTTTAACATCTCAAGTTTTATCCTTTTAGAATCTAAACGAAAACAAAAATAAGAATAAATTTTGAAACATTTTTAGTTAAAATACATTGTTGCAGGTAAGTCTGAAATAACTAAGAAAATTCCGTAATCAGAAAGTTAATTAAGTATTTATACATTATCAAGTAGTTTAAGTGGTATGTTAGATAGCCCATCTAAAATTTTGCTATGCATGTATTTTGTAAAAGAGTCGCCGATACCCACCATGCTGGACTATGAAGGTGGGTTACTAAATTAGAGGGCGCCATGACTGTCAAACATTTTTGTTGTTGGTTTTTATAACTATCTGAGCAATTTTTATTATATATTTAATAAAAAATTATGTACTACTTTTGTTATATCAAAATTCAACTTCAAACCGTTATTTGAACGATAAGAGACGAGAATATAAGTAACCAGCTCGCGGTCGCGGTCAAGTTCACGCATATTGCTCCTCGACGTGATAAAGATTGTGGTTTGCACAAATTATTTTATCAGATTAATTCAATAATGTACGTGCAGATTATAAGGAAAATATTTTTGTTATTCGAGACTATTTTTCTTTATATTATAAATCATTCGTGGTCTCTTTTTATTTATTTTCACATATCTTTTGATTTTTATATGTTAAATCTATTTGCTTAACTATAAAACTTATGGTTTTAAAAACTTGCTCGGTGATTGCTCGAATTAATAATAGATATAATACATTATGTCGTCATTTACAATAAAACATTATGAATGGATTTGTATAACTCCGAATATTCCTATTTATTTGTTCTTTTTATTAGTAATATTCAACGAGCAAACGCGTCTCGTACGCATCACATTTTAATATCTCAGTTTAAACATCCTTGGCCTTCAACAAGGATAAAACTCAACTAAAACTGCAGCGTAACCGGTTCCTTTCACACTGTACAGGTTCAAAATCGTCGCTAAGTTGAATATAATTTCCAGATCCAATCCATTTTGCGGACGATACTTCGCGACGAGATGGTGACCGGTTATAGGAAACGTTTGGAGGATAAATCCGGGCTGCCCACTGCTGGCACCTCGTCCGACAATAAACCGATGGATATGGACAACGAGACGATAATCAACATGGTTAATAAGGCCGTCACTGTAATTATGAACCGGCTCAACTCGCTCGCTTTGTTCGACGGCCCAGATAGCAAAGTTGCCACCCTGGTCACAGCGGCCCACAGCCACGACAACCTGTGCCGAATGGACCCGGCTTGGCATCCTTGGCTTTAAGTATATACTTGGATTATACAGTTATATTTGGTCAGGTTAACTTTAAGCAATGTTAGTACAATTCAATTCTAAACTTGTCTCTTAATATCGTTAACAATCTTGTTACAACAACCCTGTTATTAAGCGCATTTCGTTCTAAGACAGCTTAGTAATAATATGATCCATTACTTAATTTTTGTGTTATGTTGAACTATTTCAAGTAATACTCGCTTAATTGAAATCTGTGTAATTTTACGTCTGAATGTTGTGAAAATGTGATGATGTTGAATAGTTTTTTTATTCTACCTCCCTGTTCTGTTCTTTTTGAAGTGAGTTTATAGTAAGTGTATCTTAAAAAATTGAAATATCTCAAAAAATGGTCTTTTAATACACGAAAGCGTTTTATATTGTAAAGTGTACAATTTTGGTTTACTTGACAGGATGTAAAGTTCGTTAAAATTTAAACATGCTAACATTTGTGATCTCGTGTATTAGCAGAGTATTAAAATATGTAAGATGACTTATCTCGTGTTTAATTTTGTGATATGTTTTATCCTAATAACAGCAGCGCAACCCATAAATCAATGTTTTTGAATTAAATTATTAAAAGCAGTAGAAGTAGATGATTAATTATCATTAGAAGCAAAGACTCGTTGCAGTGATCTAAAAAATATAAAGCACAATTTATTGTTTTTTTTTTTTTAACCACGTAACGACATTTTTGTTTGTTTTTATTTATTTTTAATTAAGACAAATCTAAAGACAGCTCGCACTTCTTAAACCAATGGTCCTGCATAAATATTTCTCTCCTATAAACCAATATGATGTATGGGTATTTCTGTTGCTGGCGAGGGTTTCCCCAGACTCGTATCGCTACTTTTCGTTTCTATCTGGGTATTTTTAAGTCGGATATTCCACCATCTGTCGATTTTTTTTTTACTTTTCCTTATATATTTCATATAATAAATACCCTTTGGTGCTTTTGTAAATTGTTTGAAACTTGTAAATTGATCTTGGTCTTAGGCCTGCTGGTAAAAATAAATCTACATAAAGAAGAACTATGTAGGTATCATTATTCAAAGTAGTACAAAAATAAATTAACAAATAACCCAACATTCAAAACAGGTACATATAATTTAAAAAAAAAGACAAAATATAGATAAATGTAAATATCTACACTTGCGAGCAAAAAATCGCATAGCCCTTGTAAGTTGGTTTAATTTTGATTTTTTCTTAAATCTAAAGATATTGAATACATATCATTAGGAAAAAAACCATAAAAAAAATACAATGACCTTTACGTAACTTAGAAAAAGCAACCGTACACCAACCCCCCCCCCCCCTCCCGCATGTATAAAAAGGTCGTGACTGACTCGTTGGTCAAGTGGTTGTGGTAGTGCGAGTCCTGATCATAAAGTCCTCGGTTCGAATCCCGGGTTGGGCCAAAAAATTAATTATTGAGTTTTTCCGTCAAAAAATTCTCAGTAGCTGCCCGGAGTCAGGAAGTTGGCAGTGTCTCAACCCCGTGTCTCGGAAAGCACCTAAAGCCGTTGGCCCTGCGCCTGAACTCTCTCCGGTCGTGTCGGTTTACCGTCTCATCGGATTAAGAGAGTGAGGGAATAGTGATCGCACCTGTGCTTGCGCATATACTTAGGACACTATAATCCTGTCCTGCGCCGATGGCTAGTCTACGTTGAGGCAGGCCGCTGTGACCGAAATGCGGTCTGAAATTTAGTATTATTATTAAAAAGGCCGTTTTTTGTACTTTTAATCAATTGCATACCGAAGGTCAAAGTAATAACATCACTACTGGAACCATACGGATTTACTGAAAAAACATGAATACCACGCCCGCAGAAGACGCTCAAGCTATTACCTTGCTCGAAGCAAATCATAATCAAAGTAAAGTTACTCGACAGCTAAATTTGAGCCGCTACGTTGTTCCTCGTGTTTACCAGAGGTGCCAAGAGACCGGTGGCTACATGAGGCGACCAGGATCTGGCCGGCTACGCAGAACATTAGAGCGTGATGACCGCTTTCTTGTGGCAGGGTCATTGAGAAATCGGCAATTGAACACGGTTGAACTGGGACAATAGCTTCGAGATGTTCGCAATGATAGTAATACGTCGGTGGACAGTTAGAAGAAGACTGGGTGAAGTAGGACAGACTTCACATCGCCCAGCAAATGGTCCCAAATTGACCACAGCTCAATGACAACCTCGTCTACAATTTGCCAGAGAACACTTAAATTGGACGTTTGACCAATGGTGGTCTGTTATGTTCTCCTTTACATGGTCATGATGGACGCCGTAGGCTCTACAGAAGGTCATCAGAGCGATTTTCACAATGCTGCATAAAGGAATGTGTGGCTTTTGGAGGTGGATTATGTATGTTTTCATCATTCATCATCATCATCATTACAGCCCTTCACAAGTCCACTGCTGAACATAGGCTTCCCCGAAGGTATGCCACAAAGCACGGTCCTGAGCCACCTGCATCCATCGACTTCCTGCATGTCTTACCAGGTCGTCACTCCATCTAGTGGGGGGTTGCCCTACACTTCGCTTACCGGTACGGGGCTGCCACTCGAGAACCCTTTTTCTCCAACGGTTGTCGGTTCTTCGAGCTATATGGACGGCCCATTGCCACTTTAGCTTACTAATCCGTTAGGCTATGTCGGTCACCCTGGTTTTATTGCGGATATCCTCATTTCTAAGTTTATCATGCATTCATCACTGGGGCGAATACCGGGCCGAGATCGAGAGGGTTGACGGCTGCACGATACGTCGAAGAAGACACGTGAGGCCGCTTGCGTGGCTTATGGGGAAGATTTTCTCTAAATGCACAACAACGCCAGACCGCTTGTTGCTAGAACAGTTTGCGATTACATGGAAGACGTTGGAATCATCGCGATGGAGTGTCCAGCTCGTAATCCTGATCTCAGTCCGATTGAGCATGTCTGGGATGAGCTAAAAAGAAGAGTTCGAACAAGAAGCCCTGCTCCTACGCGCCTCCAAGAGCCTTTGAACTTGAGAACTTGCCATTGAAGAGGGGTGGAACGCTATTACCATAAGGTTTCATTGTAAAATTAATACGGTCCATGAAAACCGATTAAGAGCTGTAATTAAGGCTAGGGGAGGGAATACACCTTATTAATAAATAATATGATCAAGAATTTTGAGTTTGATTTTCATTCTTTCTTAAGCGAAATTGAGTAATTTACCCGTATGTTGGGTTTTGTTGTGCCTTTAAACCCTTTATGGGTATTTTTACACTGTATTCGATATGATTAGAAAGGTACTGACTGTTTTATTCAATATTTATTCACATTCGTGAAAAAAAAAAAACTGTTACTTATAACAAAAAATAGTCAAGGTGTGCGATTTTATTGGCTCTCAAGTTAGAACTACACTTCCTGCCTTATGTTACCGTACCGTAACTTACATTATATCGCCTAAAATGGCGAGATATTAAATGCAACAAAATGCTTTGCATTAAAGGACGTTCCTAACAATTTTGTAATTGGTGCCGTGCTGCATATTATGTTTTATAGCTACAACACGAATACGTCGGCAGTCGGCACTACCGGTCATGGCCCCGCTTCGCCAATGAAATAGTTAATTGCAATTTAAGTGCTGATTTACCACGTGCTCGGCGGTGAAAAAAGACATCGTGAGGAAATATTACTCATTTTTAAAAGGCCGGCAACGCACTTGCAATTCCCCTGGTGTTGCGGTTGTACATCGGCGGCAGTAGTCAACAAATGCAGTTTACTTCTGTATATTGCCGCTGCCAAGAAGCGGACCAAGACCCTTGCCCCGCCCGTTGCCTTCCACATTTTAACTGTATAAATTTGGATTATATACATGTTCAGTATAAACCTAAATTATAATGGGTTTTTTATTTCGTGGATATGTGATTTCTACAGCATGCACTGGAGCAGTGTGGGAGATAATCCTTTTGAGATAATGAGAGGCACCGTTAGTACTACAAAAAGGCGGCATCTTCATTAGTTCTTACTTCACATAATAATAATAATAATGTCCTCTAGACCGAATTTCGGTCATGGCGGCCAGCCTAAACATAGACTAGCCATCGGCGCAGGGCAGGATTACAGTACCCAAGTGTATGCGCAAGCACAGGTGCACTCTCTATTCCATCACTCTCATAATCCGATGGGACGATAAACCGCCACGACCGGAGAAAGTTCAGGCGCAGGACCAACGGCCTTACGTGCCTTCCGAAGCACGGGGGTGATATACCGCCAACTTCCTGACTCCGGGCAGCTGTTGAGAATTTCTTGACGGAAAAACTCAATAATTAATTTTTCGCTCGACCCAGGATTCGAACCCAGGGCCTCATGATCAGTAGTCGCGCCACTACAACTACTAGCCCAACGAGGCTGTCGGAGGCAGGCAGAGGTTACTTCACATATGTTCATGTTACATACATACTACATAGACCTCCCCCGTAGATTGCCTTATAGGGGATATAGTAGTCATGCTTGGCAAGCTGGTTGGCAACCGCAGTTATTTTATTTTCAGTCGTTATCAGGAAGTCGCTGCTGCCCTTCTCCCGATTTGTTTCCCCCCGTCGCCTCTTGCGACGCCCGCGGGATGATGTGGCGTGGCGGAGTAACAATATCCACTACGCATTATATTCTTTTTATGTATTTATGTAAATCTAAAATATTGTGTCCTTTAATTCTTCTATAATTAAATATTGTTTAACGTCTCTAGAACTCCTTATCAAATGAATTAAATAATAAAAATTTGTTTTTTTTTTTATGTATTTATGTAAATCTAAAATATTGTGTCCTTTAATTCTTCTATAATTAAATATTGTTTAACGTCTCTAGAACTCCTTATCAAATGAATTAATTAATAAAAATTTGTTTTTTTTTTATGTATTTATGTAAATCTAAAATATTGTGTCCTTTAATTCTTCTATAATTAAATATTGTTTAACGTCTCTAGAACTCCTTATCAAATGAATTAAATAATAAAAATTTGTTTTTTTTTATGTATTTATGTAAATCTAAAATATTGTGTCCTTTAATTCTTCTATAATTAAATATTGTTTAAGGTCTCTAGAACTCCTTATCAAATGAATTAATTAATAAAAATTTGTTTTTTTTTTTTCTGTTAAAATATGAAAACGAACAATCGTATAGATACTTACACGACGTAAGTATACACTTACGGAAAAATATAACTTGTTAGGAGGAAAGAAGAGAAAGGAAGGAAGAGAATGGAAAGGAGAGCTTTCACTCCTGACAGTTAAGATTTGAATGCCTCACAATTTATTGAACGGGCTCATAAACCTGGTTTTTAAGCTTAAAATTGTATAACACCGTCGCTTCTGCTTGGTGGTAAAAAGAATGTAGCTAGATAAGAGAATGATGCCGACCTAGAGAAACAGCCATAAAAGGAGTCCTACCACCTTACTCCTACCTACCGTCCTACTTCCATCTTTTCCCAAAATCATAATTATTCGTAAATAATTCGATGCCATGGTTACTGAAGATTAATTGTTTATATTGAGTTCTTTGATCATAAACGGCAATCGTAGTTAATTTGTTGATAATTCTGTTGTTGAGTTCCAGGTGCCATAATTAATTAATTAATTACATATTATTTTCATTGAGGTAAGCGAATTAGAGGAAGTCATGGTCTATATGAGTGACAGGTAAGTGCATTGTACAGGTGAAAGTACGAGACCGCAAGATTGAAGGCTGAAGGCCCTTTGCTTATACAGCATGTGCCAATGGAATTTGATTAATATTAGGCTAGAAGTAAGTGTCTTCACGTTACCCTGTAGTGGCGATGTAAGAATATCCACTACTATATAACGTTCCGTTGGAACTGACTGAGAGAAACTGAAACACGAAATGAGCAGCAGCATCGTCCTGATAATAACTGAAAATTATAGTAACTGCGGTTGCCAACCCGCGTGGCAACTATGGCAAAAATATAAGGTGATCTATGGGGGAGGGAAGGGAGAGGGAGGTGAACTTTTATAGATGAATGGAAAAGTCTTGCCTATTTTTCTCATCAAAGATATTGCGTATTTAAATTATATATACAATTACAATAAGTATTATTAAGAAAGTTTTTGTTTGTTGCTACACAAATGTTATATTCTAAAACATCATGATTACATATCGTCTGCTAAACGTAGGCCTCATCATAAGGATTGCTACAAAGCGCGGTCCCAAGTTCAGCTATCTACTTCCTTCAATTATTACCAGGTCGTCACTCCATAACGGATCGCCCTATACTTTGCTTATTGGTACGTTTTGCAATGGAAATACAAAGTCTTAGGTAATGACAAAAATTGTCAATAAGAAAATAAAATGTTACGTTACTTACACAATAAGTGCCTACCTCGCTCTCGATCCCGCCTTTCACAAATCCTTCTCGATTGAGAGATAGTAAAACTGATTTCATCACGTTAACAATGGGAACGAAAGTGTAATAATTGTAGGTTCCGGTGTATATAATGTACTCTGATTGTAGGATAGGACACTAAAGGAATTGCTTGTGCACTCCGGTGGGTTGAACGATTATGCAATATTACGCTGGATTGGTATAGGAATATATTAGACGTAAAAAAAACTTTAACGGCATTAATATAACTATAAAATTTGAATCACTCAATCAATTAAACTATATTATTTCGTGCCTATGTATGCAAATCCGTCTATAAACTCTGCCCCACTGTGAGCTATCACCTAACGCATTTTTGACAAGATCTTAGTCTATCTAAGAGCTTGGCCTCCGACATCAAAGCTCTCCATTTCATTTTTACCTCTTTTGCAGCCTCTTACTAATTTAATGTTTAGAGCTGATATATTTTTTCGAGAATTCGTCGTATCAGTGATTTTATGCTAACCAAACGGTCGCTAGTTTTATACTTCGTCTTCTAACATACTCTCTTTACTGCTAGATCCAATCCCATTTATTCTACATGTCCTAGCCATCGAAGTCTTAAAGATAACTTTTGTCCATGATATGGGCTCGCAAGCCAGTTTATTTCCTTATTTTTCCTCACTACCAGGCTCTCAATATCTTCTCTTGTAGGTTACAGAATTTTTCGAAAGATTTCTCTTTACGCTACTAATATTAATTTTCTAGTTAGTGACCAAGCATCACAGCGTAGACGAAATTTGTTGAGCACCAATATTTTATTCAGGACAGCTGCTTGATGTTTTGACTTTGTAATCGCAGGGTTAAACGATTCATGAACCTTTCTTCTTGTGGGTGTCGCAGGAAGGTGATCATGGGAATTGCAAGAACATTTTTATGACTTTCGATAGATGGCGGTACACCATCTAGTAGAAAGGCGTAAATTACACAGACAAGAAACAGCAGCTTTAAAGTTCTGGAACGATATTTTCATGTGAACGTACCTACTCAAAACTACAATACAAATACCAATCCTTCCAAAACCTTCTTTATGACGCAGCGTATGCCTGTATTATTTAAGTTACCAAGTTAAATTCTTTCGTTATATTTCTTCCTTTTCGGTTACTCGTTTTACAAATGTAAGTGACTCATTATGTAGAATTTAATCATCCCAATGTATTTTAGGGAGTCTGACAAGAAAGAGCAACTTTTCTTCTCTCTTTTCTAATTCTCACTTTAAACTGCAAACTTAACTGTTATAATGAGTGATCTCCCACGTCTTTAAAAGTTACCTATGATAGATTTTGGTAAGAATTCTAGTGGGCCTAAAAAACTCAGGACAATACTTTGTATGCCATCTTCCTTCTTCTTCAAATTCAATTAATTTCTTTAATTTTATGTTGACTTCTACCTTTGATTTTGTATACCTACTGTAAAGTTCTACTCGTCCTATTTTCTATCACATTTCCATAATTTTGTCAAAGGTACTTGTTCTTTAGTCTCATTATAGCTTTTTGTCTTCCTTAAAGCTTGGTCGTTCCATTTCACCGCTTTCTTTTTTTACTTCTGTGTAGTATTTCAGATGATAGCAATTGAAAACCTGTACGACGTAATTACGCTATTCTGCTCTTTTTCGTTTTTAGTAAATTTTTACCTTGACCCATTTATGCCTTCGAGAAATTGGATAGTTAGTTGATGCCATTATGGGTCCTTGCTTGATACATATTTTCAGTGTTCTTAGTTCTTGGTAGAATTTGCGAGTTGTATTGATTCTAAATATCTCATTTTCATTGATATAGTTTGCTCTCATAACATTTTTATATTTTTTCTTATTTCCATCGCGTTGCTGCATTTACGTTTCAATTCCACTGTATACGTTTGCTTTTTCAGGGATTTATCTTATTGAAGGTTTTAGGTACTTATTTCCCCACATCATTATAATTCCGTGAATGTTTTGCTTACCTAATTCTAACTCAACGTCTCACGTATCATGTTTTCTTTTATTGAAAGAATGCACTAATTTTTTTAATACTTAGAGTTTAATCGTTGTCGTTAATGCTTGCTTACATTTAAATTGAAATAAATAAAATGTGTGTTAAAACAGTTTTCACAATTTTTTTTACATTTTGAGTAATAAATATTGCTAGAGTTAGAGCAATAAATTCGCAATATTTTTTATTTTTAATAATTACTCTATTATGATATAACCAACAATTCATAACTAACGTCAAATAAATATTAAGTTCAGTGAAAGCAAAGTTCTGAGGCAAAGTTAATAAAACAAAGTGACCCATTTTGCTAATTGATTCGATTCTTGCCTAATCCAAAGGAATCTCAATGGGGTTAGGCAAAAATTGGGCTTTGCAGTGCATTAAAGACATTTAATATGCATATTTTTCAGATCATGAGTGAACTACATTTTATTCGTGTATATACTTATATTCAAAAAAATCTTTATTGGTATTTGTAAATTGACATTTGTATTATGTCTGTAAAAAGTGAAATTACAATCTACGTAGGACACTCAATAAGTTTGGACATAATATACAAAAAGTATTCTAGATACTTACTATTAATATTTATTTTATATCTTTTCAAAATATTCTCCATCTTGCTCTATTCAAAGCTCCATTCGCCTAAACCAACTCTGAAAACACTTTTGCCAGTCTCGATATGACAGGTCGGAAATCGCTTCTTCGTAGGAAGCTACGGCTTCTTCGGCGCTTGAAAAAACTTGCCTTTTATTTTTTCTTTGACTCTTGGGAACAAAAAGAAATCACAAGGGGCTAAGTCAGGGCTCTAGGGTGGGTGACTTAGAGTTTCAACACTAGATTCCTCAATAAATGCTTTTGTTCTAAGGGAGGTGTGTGAAGAGGCGTTATCGTGATGCAGCATGATTCCCCGAAGCCCGGTCTTTGGTCTTCTCTCCCACACAGCTGCTCAGAGTTGACTGATCTACTACTTTCCAGCATTGACGTCGACAAATGTCCGCTCCGCGAAAAAAAAACTAGCCACGTTTTTTTTGCCGACATGCCGATGATTGCTTTTTATTTTCCGGATCATATTGATAGATCCTCGTCTCGTCACCAGTAACGATTTCTGAAACACGCCTAGATGCCCCGTTTTCAAAACGTAGACACATTTCATGGCAACAATCCACACGAGTCTGTTTTTTGCTTTCGGAGAGCAAACGAGGGATCCATCGATAACAAAGCTTCCACACTCTAAGATGTTGATGTAGGATGGTATGAATGCTCCCCGAATTCATGCTTACAATCTTTTCGATGCCCGTATACGTGATTCGTGGGTCTTCTCGCACCAACATTTCAGTAGTTCATACATTTTCTGCCGTTACTGCTGTTAGCGGGGCCCCGGTTCTTAGGTCACTTTTTAAGGTTAATTTTACCCATTTTGAATTCAGCAAACCACCTAAAAATTGTTGCGCGTGATGGAACTGAGTTCCTTACCTAATACAGATTGTAATTTGTAACGCGCAAATTGTCATGGATACGATCCATCGTTTTTAATGAAAAGCGCGGGAAACGTTGCAGGAAAATTAATAGAACTTTGTTTTTTTTTAATATTGAGAAATTTTAAAATAAATTTGCTTTTTAGAAACATATAACACGGGTGCGTTCAATTTTTAAATTTCTAGCATCTCAAAACTTATTGAGTGACCTACGTATATACGTCCTATTGCTGGGCACAGGCCATTACTCTTGTCTGAAAGAGTAATGGGGCAATTTTGTTCCGTCGAACTACTCTAGTGCGTGATGACGAAATTGTCATGTCCTGGGTGGACTCAGACATGCAGGTTTCCATACGATGTTCTTCACTGCCGTTTATTAGAACTTAAAGGCTATGTAATTCGCTGGTTGAACACCTATATTCAACTAGTACATTCGTTTCACAATAATTTCTCTCTTTAAAATGTGGTTATAGCATAAATTATTAATTATTATAGTAGTATTGGTAGTATATTGATGGTTCAATTTCTGTCATCAATTGTTGGTGGATGTTTTGGACCGCTAGACTAGGGAGCGGTGCGTTGCTAAGCGGCGCCGACGGCGGCGATGGCGGCGGTGCGGTGGCGGGCTGGCGGGTGGACACGTCGCGTCGGCGGCGCCGGGCCGCGCACGTCTCGCCTCCGCGCCCCGCGCCCGTGCTCACGTTGCCGAAGCTGCCGGACCAGACCGGAGCCCCGCTCAGTCCGCTCCGTGACTTTGATGCGAGCGTTGGTGTGTAATATATTTCAATACTTGTATAACTAGAGCCCGACCGCTGCAAACCGACCATTTGTTACGTTCGACAACCCCGCCCCGTGCATTTTCCGAGTTGCATCGCGATCTGTGCAAGTAGTGCGTTGACAGTGAGCGATTCATAGCCGATTCGGTGGCTCCTCCCGCGTTTATTTATGTTGTCGTTTTGGTGTGGTGAATATTTGTGCCGTACAAACGATAACCGGATTATCTGTGCCGTTGGAGTTAGAGGATATTTTTAACAATCGACAGCTTTTCCACAAAGGTGAGTTGAAAAGTATAGTATAGACTACATACGTTTAGTGAAATTCTCGATTCGGCGAATGATGCTTGTATGCACGGGACGTCTGACCGCCGCGACGTGGCGGTTGTCTCGTCGATACGCTCTGGAACGCAGTAAAAGAATATTGTGTCCCGATCGCGATCGCTTGCGAAATTTTCCACTGGTAACGATCATTTATATCACGTTTGTTTTTTTATTGAAGCACGTCAATATTTGTTTGTATTCTTTTCACTTTTGTTTCGATGTATGTTTCTTTTCGCTTGTCTGCTCCATTAATTTTGTAATGAATTGTGTTTGCCATAACTGGCTACATTCTTACTAGATTTCCTCCTATTCCTCTGTTTCATAAAGTGGTCGGAAACGAGTGGATAAGAAAACATAACGAGAACGAACGTCGGCGCGGGGCGGTGCGCGGCCGGTCGAGCGACCGCATTCCACATGGAATGCCGGACTGTACGCAATGTCAGTACGACCCGAGTTCGTCGCCGCTACTCTGTACCGACCATTGCAAATTTGCAACAATGTCCGTTCGGAATAATTCCCCTAAGATCTTTGCTCACACCTGAAGTGTTTGCATTTGTATTATTAAGTCGATTGTAGGCGTTGATTGACACGACGGCGCAAGTCCTCTATCCAATATACAGTAATCTATGCCTCTATCCGTCCACGCATTTGTGTGTTCAGTAGGTACTTAATCACCAGTAATTTTCTCCTTTTTGCGTGTTATTAAAGACTAATGAATGATAAGCTGCACAGATTGAGTAAGAACACCATATCTACCTAATTTATGAGATTCTAGTAACTATCAACTACCTATCAATATTTATTTCGATAATGTTGCTACTTGGTAGGTAGGTACGCTGGTATTATTTCCTAAGATCTCTTGATTAAATGATGAAAGAGAAAGAGGCATGCAATCATGATTTCATAGTAACGTCTAGAAATTGAAGATTTTTTAACTGATTTCGAGCAGGCATGCAACTTCCAGATACCTCTATCGTCAGTTACTAACCATGCAGAAAATAGTGCCACGAGTTTACATGCGAACAATTCGCTCTTCAAAAACTAGTTTTGTCCGACGTAAGGCAAGTAAGTAAATTGTTAAGATAATATTGGAAATGGGTTAGACATTGTTAGATACATGGTAGCAACCGTTCAGAAACAAAATCCAGCAACGAAGGCAACAATGTTTGCACAAATGTTGCCTCTAGAATTCAACCCTTGGACTCATGACTACAGACGGGATTTTTGATGCGTGATCCCGGCATCCCGGGATTGTTCCAGGATTAGACTATATTATGGTTTCTAATGGTATAAATTAAAAATGTTTTTAATATCGTTGCATAGCACAAATCACAAGATAGTAAGAAAATAAAATACGCGAAACAAAAAAAACTATACATTTGCAAGTAATCAAAAAGACAACACAAAAACTATTTAGAATTTCGAAAATACAATCGCAGAAATATCAAAGCGTCCAATGTTTGACTTCCAAGCCTGCTTCGTAGTTTATTGTCAACATAAGCCGCAGCTGAAACGCTGGCTCAGGTTCTACGCTGGTTGGAGGAATAGACAATGGATACTCTTTTGCTGTTTCTAAGTGATATGCAAGAACTCCTCCATTTTCAAACAGGCTCATTTCACGTCTAATACTATTTGCCAACTTCGATTAATTAAGTACTTGTACTTCAGGATCTGGGGATTTCATACTCTCATCAATTATCAGCTGTAACGTTTCCTTTAATGTCAATTGGGGTTGGGAGGTTACTGAACTTACCTTATTATATCTCTATCTTTGTGATCCTCACCTTTTTTGCTTCCTCACTAAAGCCTGTGTAGGAACTGTAAATAAGTCATACAGATCTTGTGTCAGAATATTAGTCAGATTTTCATCATCTTTTCGTGGATTTTGTAAACAATTGAACACACCAGTTGAATCATCACTTCGTCGTTGCTTTATACGTTCCACTAACAATGTTTTCATTTTATTGCATTTTAGTACGTATCTAAGGGTGGTTTTTTGTCGTTATGTAATAATTGCTATTATATTCTAGGCAAGGTATCAAGGGTCAAGAAATGTCAAGGCGCAACAGACTACGGAATGCAAACTAGACCTGTTTATGGCAATCCCGAAAATCCCGAGATTACCCAAGTACAGCCCCGGGATTTTCAGGCCCGGGATTTTTAACCCACGAAGTTACTAATTAAACGTTAAGGTTAAAAATGAAATTCTATAACTCCTGCATTTATGTAAGATGCAGGAGTTATAGAATTTCACCTATATTTTTGTCTATTTTTTTAATTTTTCTAGGTAAACAAAAACAAATGCAAATTATTTAAACTTTAGCTTTCCTTTTTTCAATTCATGACCATGCGAATTTGGGAAGTCGGAACCACAAGCAAAACCAAAGATGTTTTTAAAACATCTTTGTAAAAGACTGAAATAGAAAGAAGTATGGTTATCAATATGCAATGTTCCGATGTCTAAAAATATCTCCGTTCAACTTAATAAAATAACAAACTTATTAGGTAGGTGTGTAACAATATTAATTGAAAGATTTATCTGAAAAAAAAATTACCTTGAAATTTTTAAAAAGTACATTACACGTTGTACATTGATAGTGGCAAATAAAGCTAGTTATCGACTATACCAGGAAAATACTGCTATCTTACAAAAATTCATTTTTAATAAGAAATAAAAGGCGACTTTAAACAACAAAAAAGAAACTTATTGAGACAGTGTATACAAGAATTAAAGCCTTTGGAATCTGAAGTTATCTTTTACTTTTTCTTAAAAGTAATTTTTTCACCCTTTTGAGTGGAATATGGAATATCACAACCTTAATGTCGTCTGAATAGTTCCATTGATTCAATAATTCCACTCATACTTCATCCTCACAGAAATCTAAATATTGTTTAGATTTCTGTGTTCACCTCTATCTGGCCAAGTGTTTTTTTTTCCAAATTGGGACCATCCCTGAAGTAGTTTATGTTTTATGGCCAAAAATAAAAATGGTATCTCATATTCGGCATCATTACCCTATAACCATATGCAAGTACATGTATTAATGAATCATCAAAATCGGTTCACAATTGACGAAGATGTCACGTAACAAAAAAAATAGAAAACATTAGTAAGTTTAGTTAGTAAACGTTTTAGATAAAGCTTATTTCTCTTTTTTATTTGAGTTTTTTTCATAGGATAGGGTGACAAATGAGCACACAGTCCACCTGTTGGTAAGTGGTTGCTGCGGCCCATAGACGTCTACCATCTATCCTCGATTACAAATGAAAATGCAGATGCGTTGTCACCCGTGACGACTAAGATGGAATGCCTCGTTTCCAGTAAAAAGGGTCTCCGGTTCTCTACACTCACCATACTAAACATAGCAGCATTATGCTACTATTTCAAGCTGGTATTCTGTGAGAGCGTGGTCCTTCCCTGGTCGAGCCGACCCATTCGTGGTACAACTATACTACTTATATAACTGCAGCATGGCTCTACCACGTGTTTTCTATTCAAATACCTGTATATTGAAAAAAATAGCTCTTTATTAATGAAGCAATTAGTAACTAAGCAAAGCAGTTTAAGACAAAAATTTGTTTATTTTGTTAAACTCTCATCAATGGACTTAATAAAACTTCAACCCTTTATTGTCTTATAACTTTTAAGCTCAAGTCGTGACTAGGAGTTTTAGCAGGCTTTAATCCGCGCACGAAGCTTAAACTTTTATCGTACATTTTTATGTACATTTGTCGAAATCTTATTTATTTAAGTAGCTAAAAATAAAAAAAATAAACCTTTATCAAAGCATAGAATAATATAAAATACCTAAATCAAAATTCACCAATATTTTGTGAATATACCCACATACTGTATATTAAAACGCGAAGAAAACAGAAACAGAAAGAGAAACTTTTTTATTCAATATGGATTATAAATAATACTTATCAAAGTCACTTTTTTTCATTTGCCACTTAATTTGATTGGATAGTGTTTTGATTTTTTTGAAATGGCCAGTATTTACAGAAATTGCTTTTGTGCAGTATTGGCCATTTGAAATAAAAATATTTTTTTGTAATTTTTTTATAATTTTCAGCCAGTCTGTAATTTTGCTTTTCACTTCAAAGTTGTTTAGTGATCTTATGTTATGACATCTGTTAAGTTTATTATATAGCCTAGGGGCTAAAAAGTCAAAATGTCTTCTAAACACAGCACTTTTGGGTTTTGGAACAGGATATCGTTCTTTTCTCTTATTGCTTCGTATTAGTTTAGGGACAGTGACGCGATGATACCTCCTTAAACATTGATATATAAAAGTTTTACGGACGGATAACACTTTCGCTTTGTCATACAAAGACACTGTTGATTGGCGAAATGGTAGACGAAAAATGACTTTTAAAATAGCTCTTTGTGCGCGTTCAACCTTTATTAAATAGCTTTTAGCGGCACCGCCCCGGCACAAATGCAGTAGGTACAGAGACACTCTCCCAATGCTTTGTATGTTTTGATAAGTAATTTGCTATCGGTTACTGTTCGTAAATTTTTAAATATATAAATGAGTTTTCTTAGCTTATTAGCTACTGCATCAGTATGGGCATCCCAAGTTAATTTATTATCAATTATCACTCCTAGATATCTCATAGAATCAGTTTTGGTTAAATTACTACATTGACATGGTGTAGAGTTTATAGTACGATTGCACGGGTACGTGTGTAAAGTAATTTTAAAGTTGTTAGTTGGAAGAGTAGCATTGGTCTTAACGAAACATAGGTATTTGGTCTTAGAAACATTAAGTGATAGTAAATTGTCTTCAAACCAACTAGTCACTTACCTCAGACCATTTTCTGTGCATTTTGCAACTTTATCCCATGTGTCACCATGAAAAATCAATGCAGTATCGTCAGCAAACATAGTTAAATCGGCATTTTTGATATTGATTTTAAACAATTCATTTACATAAATAATAAAGAGCGAAGGTCCTAAGGTACTCCCCTGTGGTACACCGTAAGAGCAAGTGGAAGTGTTGCTTGCATACTTGTCAATCCTGACTCGTTGTCGCCAATCAGATAGATCGTCCCTAAACCAGTTGTAGACAACACCTCTTATACCCATGTTTTCCAAACGGCTAAGCAATATAGCAATCGACACTGTATTAAAAGCTTTTTGTAGGTCCAAGAAAACACCTACACATTTTTTACCACAGTTAAGATATTTTGATACCAGAAATCAATGACGTGCGTATAAAATAACTCGAATAAAATCACCATGATACTTTTCTGATGTAGATATACATACGTATAGGATTTGCATGTTCGGCATCGGGCTCGTCTTCCACAACTATTATGCATCGTTTATTTTGTTGAGTATAATGACAATAAGGGTATATTGGCTTATTAACCCTAGAACACCCTACCCATATTCTACAGCGACTTTTCCTACCTAGGGTGACCGAGCACCCTGTTATGTAATGAGACATATTTTAAAGAGTTATACTAAAAATGCAGTTTTTTGTATATAAACTTATTTATTGGTTCTTTTAGAAATCAACTTTAAAGCAAATAGTGAAAGTAAACTGTTTAATCACATTTAAAACAAACTTTTATCTGATGCTCTCCACAGATAGGCGTTTTGCACTTATTGCAAAAGGTCTTACTTTTTCTGTCTTTTGAATAAGGGCATAATCTACGATGTCCTTGTTTAACGACACTAGGAGCTGGTCTATCAGGCTCATTTGGCGTTTTGAGTATGCCGTTTATTATTTGGCGGATATTGTGGCTCAAAGTAGGCCAATTTTTTCTTTCTTTGAAATAAGGTGTTATAAGCTGTAAGGATAAAGTTTTCAGATATGTCCGTCTATTGCGTATATTTTCCTTATTTATTGAGGAACTAGACTTCAACAATATCATAGATTTGATACCGACTGTTTTCAATAACCTGTAAAACATGCATAAAGGCCAGCGACAAGTATATAAGTAATAGAAATAGCACGGTTGGTCAAATGTATCAACTCGTCCTTTTGTGTTGTTATAAAAATCGATCATTTCGGGCAAAGAAACAGTTTTATCATTATCGGGAAGAATGTGCATTGATGACAGTAAATTTACAACCTTCTTCTGGCTACCTTTAGGTGGACAGTAAGCTAGTAATTTAAGAGGTCCGCTGTAAGCAAACTTGGCGGAAGTTTTCGCAAAAGAATGTTGGTCTTTAATTTCTGCAGGTATCTCTTTTTTATTTTGTCTTAGAGTTCCAACTAATGTTATATTCTTTTCAAGTAATGCAGTAGCTGATGGAATCGAAGTAAACCAATTGTCACAAGTCAGCTTTCTATTGGTGCCGTGTATAGTAGATGTCAAAGATTGGAGATAGTAATTTGCGACGGGTTGTGTACTTCCCTCTTCTAGAACCCGCCATATTATTTCACAATACTTACAACCTATAAAAGAAATGCACTTCTAAACACAAGAACATAGATATTACAATATTTATAGCTAAAATAAGAGACTGATTTATTTGAAATATTTGTGGTTTCTACTACCCATGGGTGCTACAGCACCCTGCATTAATTATTTACAATACTTACCGGTATGACAGTCAATTTTCAACTTGTACAAAATGGTAAACATGATTTGACAGGAGATTAGAAAAAATACCGAAGCCGTGTTGCCATTAGTTAAAAAAATATTATCTATCAAAGTTACCACAGGGTGACACAGCACCCTGGGTAGGGTTCTAGGGTTAAAGTTACAGTCTATATACGTCCCACTGCTGGGCACAGGCCTCCTCTCAATTCTGAGAGGGTTTTAGGGCAAGGAAGTGTCCACCGCGCTGTCCCAATGCGTGTTTGCGAACTTCATATGTCTTCGAAATATTTTTTATTTCTCAGACATGCCGGTTTCCTCACGATGTTTTCAAATTTCAGCACTGCACAGTTTCAAAAATCAGCACTTTCAGCAATTGCAATTAACAATTTCATTGGTGCTGGCGTGGATCGAACCCGGGTTGCTCACGTGTTTTTACAGAGAGTGCAAACCATCTGAACTACCACAGTTCTACAATGGCAATAATTAGCTTATTACTAAACTTACTAAGTCTTTTGGTATCTTGTTACTAAATAGGTATTAAATGGTTTTGTTCGTTTTATCATAATATAGTGTGCGGGTCTCGGGTCAAATTAACACAATCTCTGTGGCCTTTAATCTCATTTCAGATACTCGTAACACGTTCCATTGTTGATTCTCGGAAATATAATCGTTAACATTTATTGTTTGACTTATTTCATTATGTCGTTTATCGTGTTCCCAAAACCGATAGTCACGGTATCTGGTACTCCATACATTCTGACATAGCTTAATTATATAGATTATATTACTTTTTAATCCATTCATCATTCAATGGTTGCACAAATATTGGCTCCGGTGTTAAAGTGAGTACCGGGTTACACCAAGTCGTTATTTATTAAATATAAAGGTAAAAAGAAGACTAAAATCCTTGTACTATTATCTATTGTGTGACTAAGCTGTTGCTTGGTATTTGTTGTTAACAATTTTTAAATTATTTCCATTTCGCCTATCAAATACAGTCAGACAGATATATCATACCCACAATAATAAATAGTAATTAATCATATCAATCAATCATCGATAATAATCATCAATAAATAAATAAAAAGAAAACACTTTCTATTTATTTATACGAGTAAGATGGAATTCTGAATTCACTAGATTAATGTAAGTGAATGTACGTAAAATAGTTGTCAGAAAACATACATATACAGACTTCACTTTGTCAACTATACTATACACCACTGGAAATGGGTCTTTCCCAAGATAGAATGGGATTCATTGTCATCAACGATCTCCTTTTACCTATAAGATCATTGATTGTCATTGACTTGCTACATAGGCATATTGATTATCTTATTAAGACGGTTGTTGCATTAGTTGTTCTGTAATAAAGTTTTTAGATGTTTTAGAACTTATTTTTGATGTTATTATTTCATCACCTGTTCGATGCAACACGTTTACTGATATATTCCTTTAGTGACTTTTCTATTCAGAAATTCCACTGACACCTCAAATTTCTGCGAGGGTTCAAGGACAAGAAAATCAACCGCGCTGCCTGCTTTTCATATTACCGGATTTTTTGTATTTCTCAGATATGCGGTTTTTGTCACTGTTTCCCTTCATACTCGGCTCGAATAAAAGTGCAATAAACAATAGCATCGCTGCCGCCTTGTACCGACTTAAGTTTGCTCGAGTTCTTTGAAATGTTAAGATAATTAGACGTGTAGGTGTACTTTACGGAAATTTTTTATACTAGGGCCAATGGAGATGCAAAGGTAAAACCTTTTGCTAGCGTCATAAACGGAGCGGAGTAAAAGTCTAAAGTCATAACTATATTTACTTCAACAAAAGATTCAATAAAATTGTGTGACATTGCGCAGATGTAAATTAGCGAATTGATTAGATAGTAACAGAAAAAAAAAATCAAATTCAGATTATTTTATAACGGAGCGAGTGAATCGAGCGGAGCCCCCATGGCGCAAAAAAACGGTTCTTAGAAATCTATCTCCTCTGTAACCCGTAGGCCAATTATTTACATAATTTTTTCGGAAATATTTGTAGCTCAACGCAAACAAGGTTACGGTAGACAAGTACTGAAATAATATTGTCCATGAATGGTTTCTTTTCAGTTTATGACATAATAATGTTAAAAGTTGTGATTATAATTTTTTGTTAGATTAACATCGTTTTTACTTTGACCCTGTGGTACCTGCTTACAACAAAAAAATCAAAGTAGTACCTGGTAAAAAAAGGTTGGGAAACCCTGATATAGATTATGTCTTTCCTATAGAAATACGAGTAGTGACAGATCTTCACATTGAATGTTTTTTGTAAACAAAAGTGCCAAAGAACCTACAGTCCATCTGATGGTAAGTGGCTGGCTACTGGGCTACTGCAGTCCATGCACACCTGCAGGTAACTTCAACGAAGAATGATACGGATACTTCGTCACCTCTAAGTACTGAGATGGAATTAATCTGAATTACAGCCTATTATTATACTGGTTCTGTATACTCTTCAGATCGGAATAGAGCGATGTAAGCACTGCCATTTGGCGGCAGACATAATTACGAGAGTCCCAACCACGTAATATGTATGTTATACTTTTCCGCGGAAACCCATTATAATAAAGATATTAATAGTTGTTTTGCAACCATCCGCTCAATTAAATGATGTGTCTTACCTAGTTTAAGGAGCACCTTCCGCCCTCCCTCAATTGCGTGCACTAATCCCGTCACCAGTAATCCCAGCACCACTACTTCCAACACCATTATTCTAGGAACTTTTGACTGTTGACTTAGCGGTCAGCCGCCGTAGAGTCTACATCACCTGAAGATGCCTCGTGTAGAGGCGAAACACGTGTCGTATTATCGTTGATGGTGTGTCTTTCCTAGAATAGTGGTGTCGGGAGTAGGATTAGTGCACGCAATTGAAGGAGGGAGGTGCTCTTCAAACTAGGTAAGACTCATCATTTAATTGAGCGGATGGTTGCGAAAAACAGTAACTATTAATATCTTTATTATAGTATTTAAACAAATCAGCAATATCATTATGATTTTTGTTATAATTTTAATTACGGCAATGTTCGATTACTTGTGTAATATAACGCACGAAACGACAGATATGTTTTGCCGTGACGTCTAGTTCACATCCTGGCAATAAATTCAAATTTGTTTGCTTATCTCATTCATGTTACTTCCTTTTATGGTGTTATCTCCATAGGAAGCGAATTTAATTCTCGTTTTAATTAAAGTGTGTTGCACTCGCCGCAACTGCCGTCATAAAGTTTTTTTTTTAAATATGGGTAGGTTCAAATATGTTCATCTTTGAATTACATCAATAATATACATATTACGTATCGGCATTTCCCAAAAATAACCACGAAGTACGGTCCTGAGTCAACTATATACATCTACTCCCTAATTATATCATCAGGTCGTCACTCAATCTAGTAATCTAAGAAATTTTACAATATTAGGACCAGATCATGGAAGAATTTCTTTAACTTTCGTGTTAGTTGGACTGGCTGAGGAAAATTTTTTTGAAAACAAGCTTAAAAGTTAAAACAGTAATTTAAAAACCTGACTGTGTATAAAACTTATACCCTGTATAATAAAATTATACCCTGTGTCACTTAATTAACCCACGTATCGATTATGCGTTCCAAGAGGTCGAACAATGGCGCGCGTTCCAGCCCGTGCAATGGATATCACCTTGGAACGCGCGGCAGCTTCGATGAGGCGCACGCCCGTTCCATCTGGTGTCGGTTTTTTAACGCGTATCAAAATAATTAAGTTTTGGTGCGTGCGCCGGTTGGGACTAGATGTGAGACGAATATTCGTTTCATATTCGGTATTCGGCATATTCGGCAGCTTTACCGAATATTCGTATTCTTCGACCAAATATTCAGCTAAATCACCGAACATTCGTTTAAGTAGTATAGTATTATTAGCATTTCAATACTAATAATACTATACTCTATGTCTTTATGTCCACTGTATTGAAATGTACGAATTGAATAACACCATGTGTTTCATAATTTTATTGTTGAAAGAAAGTATATTTTATTTATGGGCTAAATCTACTTGAAATGTTACTGCACTGTGATTTATGTCCAATTATAGCAAATAGAAAGCTTGATAAAATATTTTTTCATTACATAAATACATTTCCCTTTACTTTGGTCGTCAGTTTCTATAAAATAAGTCCAAATAGTAGATCACCTGCCACTCATTTCCATCTTATATTTATCAATTTTGACTAAGAATAATACAACGAAATATTTTTTTCTCACCAAAATAGTCAAAACATAAGCATGTACCGGCAATTTGCTAAGTACTAGATGATGCAATAACATGTCGGGTGTGGCGGGGAGCGAGAGGCAGGGTCCGGCGCTAATCCCGCGCGCTTTACGGTAACAAGTTTCGACATAAATTGGTTCGGTACCGAGGCGAGGTGATTCTGCCGAATAATACTCGGTTCGGTAAAAGTTTTACCGAACTTTCGGCTGAATATTCGATATTTCATCGATTTTCATATTCCATATTCGGCCCATCTCTAGCTGGGACAGTTGTTTTCATCATTTGTGTTCGTTGCGTTCTGAGCTATGAACAACCAAAGTTGCCGTAAATTAATAAAATTATGTGGTTCAAAAGAACTTCTGTGAAATAGCAAAAGTAGTTTTATGAAACTGAAAAATGTAGAACTATGAAAGCGGCAGCCGCTCGTATAGGACCGACATCCATGTTGAACGGTCAAACACTGGAACAACTACCGCGAGCGCCAGGCACGCTTTGTTGATATACTTCGAACATTTGGAACACGTTCCGCGGAACGTACTGGATGGCGCGGTCATTCACGGCGCGCGCCCGAAGCGCGTAGTCGCTAAGGCTACAGAGCGTGCCATAGAAATAGACATACGTACATACACACACACTCTCGATAAACATTACCCTCCTGGGTCCTTGGGCAGTCGGCTAATGAATGAAATTTTAAATGTAATGAAGTTTTAGTTGCTACTTTGAGGTTTTGAATTTTGATATTGCATAACCAAGTCAAACCAAGCCTTAATTGTCAAGTGATAGAGTATTTCGTGCCCTTTGTTGACGTACCCATCGGTGGTAAAGCTCGCCTATGGTTTAACGGCGGCTGAGCTCAAGCTATGGCATATTTATCCTAGGTCAGTGCTCGAGACTATAAAGCTCCGCATGTCAGGTATAAGAAAAGAGCCCTTACCTAGCTTCTAAATCCTGTAAAATATCTTTTCCAAAAGTTATTATTTCAACATCACCCTAAAGCTCTTAGCCAAACCATCTATCATTAGAGGATGGCTTTTTGCCAAAGCGGTCGAGACCATCATCTACCAGTCAACATTGGCTCTGGTGGTAAAACCAGATGGCTCACTGGCTACATGCGCCAGTTAATAGTCCAGAAGGACTCGGCGCATGAGCACCGAAATCTATTCCACCACAATTTTTTATGCGATTCTCTTCAAATTGTACTACTGATGATATAATGCCTGTTGCCATGGGGCAACTCGGTGCCACATTGTTTAAACCGATTTTTTTTTTCAATTGCAATTAATTATTATTTTCAAATTGGACATATTTTTGTATCCTGTGATGAAATACGTATAAAAAAGATATTGATATTTTCGGAGTTATGAATTTATGAACAAACCTAGAACGGAATAACCTTCAGTACTATCTTAGCCTAAATCGGTCAACTGGGTCAGTAAAAAGTCTCTGAGTAGTCATCAAGGGCTGCCCGCGCAACGTCATGACGCCTAACGCTAGAGTTCTTAAGGGATCCCCAATTCTTTTCCTCCTGCATATTAATAAGCGTTTTATATCCGGGATGCAAAAAACAACACAGTTGTAAAGAGATGTCAACCGAATGCTCGGGCCAGTCGGGATCAAGTCAAGAGAAGCTATGGTTGAAAGTGTGAATCTCACTCTGCAGGCAATCTCCGAATGGGGCGATGTCAATCAAATGAGATTCAACGCCAAAAATACAAGGGCGTCTTTTCAATGCAAAAAGGATCCCACTAATCATAGCTCCCACTTTTCGAGATGTTGTCTTTGGGAAACGCGGACCTCTTTCAGTTGTTAAAAGTTGAGATTTTGCGATCTAATATGTGAACAATGGTGTATGCAAACTCTTTTGAAAAACTTATTTTTATGACGGCATTGTACACTTGTAAATTTAGTAGTTTTATGATTTCTGTCTATTACAGAGATATAAAACTAAAAAAATAAATAACAGTCATAGTACAACATAAAGTATAAGTGACAGAATATCGCTATTTTGCATGATTTGCGTGTTTATATTGTGCTAGTGAACAAAATTTGGTTTGTTATCAAAAAAGATTTGGTGCAGTTAGAAGATCATGTTAAATTTCATGCCGGCTCACCGCCTGCAACTTTACAAGACTGCCCAGGTTCGGCCGCACATGGAGTACTGTTCCCATCTCTGGGCCGCGGCTCCCCAGTGTCAGCTCCTTCCATTTAATCGCATCCAGCGCAGAGCTGCTCGAATCGTCGGCGACCGAGCTCTTTCCGATCGGCTTGACTCACTGGCACTGCGAAGAGATGATGATGATGTTGCATCTCTTTGTGTATTTTATCGCATCTACCACGGGGAGTGCTCTGAGGAATTGTTCGGACTAATAAAACAACACCATCAAAACAATACCATCCATACCATCTGGATGACTGGCGATCCACCACCGTGCGATTAAAAGGAAGTTTTCTTCCTCGTACAACTTTGTTGTGGAATCGACTACCACCAGAGATTTTTCCGGACCGATACGACTTAGGCCGGCAACGCATCTTCAATTCCCCTGCAATTGCTCATGGGCGGCGGTAATCACTTACCATCAGAGAAGCAGTATGCTCGTTTGCCCCCTCTCCTATAAAAAAATGTTAAATTTAAATTATCTTTGTCCAACACTGTTCCTAAGACAAGGTTTTGCATCTTTTATCCGTATCTCTAAAGAGAATTAATTATATATTATGTTAAAAACTGCTATACAGCGTAAGTAATAAATATATACTTTTATAGAACTGATTATAAACCAAAACAAATCTGGTTATAAACCAATGGCTGCATAATGTAATTCATAACATTCATAGCACAGCTACTAAGGCCTCTTCTCATTTCTGAGAGGGTTTTAGGGCAAGGGAGTGTCCGCCGCTCTGCCCCAATGTGTGTTAGTGAACGTCACATGTCTTCGAATTCCTTTTTATTTCTCAGACATGCAGGTTTCCTCACGATGTTTTCCTTTACCGCTGAACACGTGGTAAATCAGCACTTAAAATTGCATTTAACAATGTCATTGGTGCCGGCGGCGATCGAACCCGGGTTGCTCGCGTAATGTGAAATCTACAGCGAGCGCTAACCATCTGAGCTACCACGGCTCTGTTTTCCTGACTTGATGCTTGACCTATTTTGTGGTCCAGTACCTCTGAACACATATATAGCTTATACTCGTACAGCCAGGAAATACTGCCTCTAGTATAATAACGAACTTAAATATAGCTCGTATATAGCTTGCATGCTGTTTGGGTTGTTGGGACCTTAAGGGTATTACATTGCTCAATGACCTTGAGGATTTCGAGAGACTTATGTATTGCGTCCCGAGTATCCGTCACAGGTCTTTGCGGTGGTGCTTGTCGCGGGGTGCTAGTGTAATTTTGGGTATTTCTTTATTATTCAAAAATGGTAAATGAAATTAAAAAAAAAAATAAACAATAGAAATTGTTAAATGCGTCATTGCGGTGATTTTGGTATATAATACATGCCGAACTATTAAGACGTTATTGAAACAATTTACAATATATCTTAAAAAAGGGCCTATATACTTCAATTGTTTTCCAAAGTTTGGACATTTTTATTAAAATTTTAAATAATACAATTTTTTTGTGATTATCTTAAGTTAAACATATATTTTTTATGGGGCACAGGCACAAAGAGATTCACATACAAACTTCTTTAAACATAGGATGTTTTTGGAATTTGAGCGATGTAATCCCCTTAATATGGTGGAAACCAATCTTGTTAGTCTTAAGCAAAGGTGTAGATGAACCAACCTTTTGGTACTGTTTAGGATACATTCGGGAGAGTATACGCGGGAATTACATGATTTAATTGGACCACCATTGGACTACCAGACGGTCAGCGGGTGTTCACCTATTTGTTTTCGATATTCACCTCATTATATTGCAACGGTTTGCTTCGTATTTTGTAATGTGTAATGCAAAGGCATAATTTGCCGGCGTCTATCGTTTCGTCCGATGTCAGTCTGGGTTCTGGGTGTACACAAGGCAAGAGTGAATTTTATCTATCACATTACTCTAAAAGTTTCGGATTTACGCAATTTTTATGTTCAACATGTATGTAGATGTCGTAACTACTTCAATAAATTGTCCATATTATCTTATTGATGTGCGAATAATGTTAAAGATACCTATAGGCTAGTTATTGTGACAGCCAAAATACTAAGTATTGCAGGTAACGGTTTGGTCGTGTTTGTAGAGACACGAATATGCACGTGTGTGAGTGAGCCGTAAGCACATGGCACACCGACATAGGCGCTCTCGGCCGTTGAACCGAACAACCGAGGAATTTCTCCATCGGCGTACATTTGCGGACGAAACAGGAAAATTTTAATGCTTAATTGACTTTACCCATAGACAAGCCCCACACTGTCATATTATTTTTTAAATCTTAGAACACTAGAATAGTTTTATATTTTTCTTTGCCCGATCGAGCAATCACGAACATTCCAGACTGGGCGCGGTTTACTAATAGTTTGGTACTGTAATCATTTTAAACGTGACATTACGTGCCCTACTTGCTTTACTCATATTATTGGCAACATTGTAAAATAGCTCGGTTGTTTGTTTTTCTATCTCTTGCTGGAATCTACTAGTCATCAGCAAAAGTTTAAAATACATTCTACATTGAGATGAGGGTGGAAAATTTTTTTTCGAAACATTGCATAGTGTAATTATCTTATTTTTACTACATCCTAAAACTTCTTTATTCTTATTTCTTTGCCAAAATGCTCGCGTTTAAATTTAATTTAAAGATTCTGGTGTAATTACTTTTAAGTCAGAGACCCTTTTTTACTGGAAACGAGGCATTCCATCTTAGTCCTTAGAGGTACAACGCATCTGCGTTTTGATTCCTAATCAAGGATAAATGTAGATGTCTACGGGCCACAGCATACACTACCATCCGTTAGACTCTGTGCTTGTTTGTTACCCTAATTCTATATTTAAAAAAAGTCAACACTTACAGTTGATGTTACTCAAATGCAGCACTTTAAAAAATTACGTAAACAAAATAATAATTATGTAACAGTTTTAAATCGGCTGGTACCTACTTATTTAATTGACTAATTAATGTGTTTAGTTCATTGTTATAAACCATTAGGACGACAATATTAGATAACAAGGACTATAGGATTTTTTTATAGAAAAAGGGTGACAGTATACCTGATGTCAAGTGAATGCTGTGGCCCAAAGACTTCATCGATTAGGGATCAAAATGCAGATTCAGTATCGCCCCTGAGAACCTAGTTGTTAACAATAAAAAGGGTCTTCGGTTCTCTACACTCACCATACGAATCTTTATTCTGCAGGATGAAAACGTATCAAAAGGTATCTGTCTATTTGGATGAAAAGATCTTGCTAATAATCTAGGAGAGATATTTATTTTTAAAATCAACCATAAATCACAGTTTTGATTAGGACTATCTTTAAGCAATGCTTATATAATATTAAAAAATATGCCTGATCATAACTATTAATTTTCTTGCATAAGCTTGTGTGCTTTGATCTGTATTTATAGGAATTTGTGCTTTTTTGGAAAGAATATGTTAAATTTATAGATTGAATTAACGTTATTATTAAAAATCTATTTTTTTGTTTTACTCATTTATTTTAGTTTAAGACTGACGAAGAATACAGTTAAAATATGCAACCTTGTATCGTAGTTTACATTTTTAACTTCAGTCCGTCTAGACAACCATTTGTACGTCTCAATATTACTAATTAGTATTTATTTTAAGAGTAGTACTCTTGCTCATACTTCGTTCGAGTTTACAATTATTGATATTTCTCTACCCTGAATGTGTAGTACGTTCTGCAGTTTTACTGCTATTTATAAATTATTGCTCAAGCAAGAGAGCATTTTGTTACATATTTACGTGGTAGAGCCAAGCTGCCGCTATATTACCTATGGTTGTAGCACGAATGGGTCGGCTCGACCGGGAACAGACCACGCTCTCACAGAATACCAGCATAAAATAGCGGGTTAATGCTGCTGTGTTTCGTATGGTGAATGTAGAGAACCGGAGACCCCTTTTACTGGAAACAAGACATTCCATACTAGTCTCCAGGGGTGACGACGCATCTGCATTTTGATTCTTAATCGAGGATAAATGTGGATGTCTAAAGGCCAAAGCATCCACTTACCATCAGGTGGACTGTGTGCTCGTTTGTCACCCTTATTCTATAAAAAAGGAGCAACTCATTGGTTTTTTAGGTTGTCCATTTGGAGTTTATTAGGTTGACCATTGAGGCTTAATACCTTTCTCTGATGCCCTTACAGATGTTAATAAGCTTAAAGAAAAGTAAATTACGGAAGACAAACATCACTAACAATTCAACTACAGCATAGAGTGTAAAATTGTTATTGTTGGGTTGTTTTCCTAAGTAAAAGTAGTAGCAGTAGGTGTGATTATGTTTTATGAATGTTATGCATCTGTGATTGCATAAAGCTTCTCTCTCGAATTGTGCTATCAACAGGCAATCTAGTACCTGTCTAAGACTTGCACCCATTCGCCCCATTGGTATTTTACTAATAAAATACATTACATCAGTTGGCGTTCACTTTTAAGAGTTTCGCCACTGGTATTAGTTGCGGATTGCACGAACATCCGGCTCGAGACAAATTTACCTAATGATATTAACGTCTGATGCAAAAGACGATCTTAGTTTGCGAATAAAACTTTCACTATTGTAAATTGTGACGCATCAGCATATTGTGAACAAAAATATATACAAAAATGAAGATTCCAAAAGATATAGTATGCTCAGAAGGGCTAGAACCCAGAGCCGTAAAACCAGTTAAATAAAGTAAAAAAATAGTACAATATCCATACTTTTAAACTCAAAAAAAAAATTCCCTGTTCGAAAATCAAATCCCCGGACGTGTAATGCTGTAAAAAATTGTGATACTAATTACTTATATAATTTAGTCTTGATGCGCTAGACTTTTTGGTACCACTTTTGGTCATTCTCCTTCACTTAAGTCATTTTCTTATAATAACTTTTTAAATCAATGACGAAGTATCAAAGCCTTTTGAACATATTGAATAGATTTATTAGAGGACAGGATTAAACCCTTTAGTTGTTGGTTGGAGAGGTGCACGGTGGCTGACGGGCGAGTGAACGCGGCGACCTTGGGCCCGCGCCGGCTCGCGGACGTTCGTTGAACGCGCGTTGCCCCGCCACCCACCATCACCCGCTCTCAACTTGTTTGTGGCGCGATAATGCGTAATTTTCGTAAATTAGATTTGGATTTTAGAATACCACGGCACGTTAACATTGTAAGACGAATATAAATTTCATTCTTTGCTGCGTTTTCAAATTAAAATAACTTCCATATGCATTGAGGGACATAAATAATAAATACCGTAATATACAAATCGTCATGTTGTATTTATGTATGTTTTAAAAATCAGATGATTTAGCACTGTCTGGTCGAAACTAATAGTCGTCTGGGGTTTATTTCTACCAGCACGTAGCAGTGCACACACTGCTGTGATCCTGTTTGAACAGCAAGGGAGCCAGTATAATTAGTCAGGCATTCCATCATTGCATCTTAGCTTAGTCCCCGTCTTCAGAAATGACAACTCAACACTTTGTCAAAAGTTGGTTTAATGTAGCTGCTGATTTACTTTTAGCTCGTTTTTAGCCGATTTCAAAAATGGAGGAGGTTTGCAATGCGTCTGTATGTTATTTTTTGTATGTGTTACGCGATATCTTCGGTAACTATGAACCGATTTCAATGATTCGTTTTCAATAAATACAACATGCGTAGTCTTATGTAAGTTTGAAGCAAAAATGGACTGTTTAGATTCGACGTTCTCGTTGTTACTTTCATCTTGTAGTATTTCTTAGTCCACTCAATAGTCAAAAACTTTTACACAAGTGGTGAAATTAAAAACACTTTGTACAACCGACTTCATTATAAATAAAATAAAAACATCAACATGTATTTGAAGTTAATGAAATACGCATTATCTATTAAGGATAACTCAAAAACTACTGGTTAGATCTTGATTAAATTTATATGGGACCACATGAGAAAAACCAGCTTTCAAATAAAAATAAGAATAATCAAAATCAGTTCACCCAGAGAAAAGTTATGAGGTAACACATAAAAAAACATAAAGTCGAATTGAATACAAGGAGGCATTAAATTAGTAGTATTGATGGAATTAGTAGTGGTATTGAAGTCTGTTAAAAAGTAAATATTTACATTAAAAAACTAAAAATAATAAAATATATTTCACTAAACAGCTTCTCTAAAGCCCTTATAATCTGTTATTATCCATGGAAGTAATGTAAGGGCTAACTAGCGATTTCACTCTACATATGACCGTAGAAGTCTCCACCAAGGAATGCCACAAAGCACGATTCTGAGCATTCAACCGCCATATTGTGAATATGTCATTTTGGTCCATAAATAAATAATTTATTAATAACTTGATTATATGAGCCATCGTCTCGAAAAAACAAATACATACAATATTGTGAGAGGTTACCATTGTGTGAATATGACCTCAATCGGAGGTTCCAATGTTACACGATCACTAAGTGATGCCCCAATAATTTGTTAATAATAATTATATACATAATCCATACAGATTATGTAGATAATTATTATTAACAAATGTGTTTGTCATCATCATCATCTTTATCATTTCAGCCTATTCACAGTCAACCGCTGAACACGGGCCCCTCCCGAAGATTGCCTCATTCAGGCGAGGTGTTGGCAATTACAGGATTTTTATTATTTTTGAGTTGTTATGAGAAATACGACGCTTCGCGACGAATTGGATGTGTTTTGAATTTTTAAATGGAGTAAGGGTGACAAACGAGCACACAGTCAATCTGATGGTAAGTGGATGCTGTGGTGTATGGATATCTACATTTATCCTTGATTAAAATCAAATGCAGATGCGTTGTCACTCTTTAGGACTAAGATGGAATGGTTCGTTTCCAGTAAAAGAGAGTCTCCGGATCTCTACACTTACCATACGAAACACAGCAGTATTAAGCTGCTATTTTACTCTGGTATTCTGTGAGAGTGTGGTACCTCCCCGGTCGAGCCAACCCATTCGTGCTACAACCATAATATAGCTGCACCGTGGCTCTACCGCGTATAATAAAGTACATAGGTGCAGTGCTACTTAATTATTAGATTTGTCAAAATATTAAACAAAAATATTCTTTAAAATTGTTTCTGTATTCTTATCGACAACTGATATGTAATAATTGAACGATTATGTAAACCAAAACGACGAAATTAAAAAAAAAACATGGTCTATATTAAAAATTAAATAATTATAAACCGAAACTGCACCCGTTTAACTCGTTATTATCATTTAATTTTTAATGGAGAAGATGATGCAAATGTTCGTATTTCAGACACTAATTTGTCGCGCGTTGAAATGCCGTAACTTGTGAAATGGGAATAAAATAAACACAAAATATGTCTACACAGTTGAAATAAAGGTAAAGTAAAAAAATATACTAAAAGAAATATAGATTTGTAGGAAGTATTCAGTCTTTGTTTAATATCTTTGAGTATTTATTAACTTACATTTGGAATCAAAAATATTTGGTAGATGATAGTATGATGCTACTAACAGATTCCAAAGTGTAGTAGAACCCGCTATTCCCACGAGATGAGCCTGAGAGATATGAAAACAGTTTTTGCTATCTCTTAGGTACATAAAATGTAAGCACATTTTAAAATAACAAGAAGAGTTAAAGTAAGTATAAAGTTGCCGTTTTAATGAAGTGTCCACTTTGAATTAAAATTAAACTTGATCGATCCAAGATTCATGAGTAAAACTTTTTACCCAAAAATTAAAACATTCAAAATACAATAATTTAACAGTGTTTTTCGTTTGTTTTTCAATGGTATTTATATTCAAGAATATGAACTTAGAAAAAAATGCAGACCGACGACGGAATCTCAAAAGTATTGCAATGGCATCGACGTGTGCGAGTTAATGAAAGGATGCTATTTAAAAAAATCTCAAAATTATCTCATTATTAATTATCATCACATATTTTATTAATAAATAATGTACATTGTAGATGCCAATGCCAGCACGTTACTAATGTATTCAGGGCCCTACGAGGCTTTTTATAGAAAAAACTTCAAAAAATTAACAATATTAAAAGCAGTCGTCGCGATTTAAATAATAATTAGGATTTAAATATAAATTAGAAATTCAAACCACTTGTGTTATGAGCACACAGTCCATCTGTAAGTGGATGCTGTGTGGTCCATAGACATCTTGATCTATCTTCAATCCGGACACAAAATGTAGATACTTTGTCACGCCCGAGGACTACGATAGTATCTATGCCTCATTACTAATAAAAATGGTATCTGGTTCTCTACATTCACCATATGAAACACAGCACAGAATTGAACTTCTATTTTACGCTGGTGTTCTTTGAGCTCGTGATTCTTCTCCGGCCAAGTCGACCTATTTGTGCTAATACAGTTGCAGCGTGGCTCTACTATGTGTGAAAAAGAGATATACCCCCAATAGATTACCATTTTCCGCTATTTGGACAATTTACTGCGAAGAAAAAATAAGGTATAAAAGATCTTCCCTTGAGATGGCAGAAAATATGAAATTTTACTTATATTACGTGCTTAAAATTATTCTTAAATGGTTTAAAATTCTTCATAAATGACAGTGTATCTTCTGGGTTATAAGTTCAAATATCATGTATACAGTAAACGGGGTGGCATAATCACGTTGGTGACTAAGCCTCCCGACAGAGAAAAAAAAGATGTGATAGACAAACAGCTTCGTGTGCATAATATTTTATTTGTTTTTGTGGTTCGGTAACCGCTCTTCAAAGTATGTGATTTGCCGTTTTATTTTATTTTTTTCCTTTTGAAAACGTCAAACACCAGGTTTTTCTCCTGTATCGTGGAGGCAATTTACATGTACATAAATTGCACAAGGCCAAACATCCGGTCCCCGATCAAATATTTGCAAGGCTCTACAAATGCTAAGCCCCTACGCTACGGGGTCGTTTTAATAAGAGATAGGAGTGTTATGACCAAGTTATAAATTAAGATTTCGGTTTTAAAAAGTATTGATATTTCATATAACGGTTCAAGTTGAAATTTTGAGAAAATAGACGCATAAGGTGCGACGGGGCTGCATTATTTGCGAATTCGCGGATGCGTAGAGCTCTGGTGGAGGCACCGTTCGATGACCGCGGTTTTGCTGTCACACTTCACATCACCGTATTCTAGTAATCATTATATTTCAACATCTACCACATAACTAATATATTACTGTTACTAATACCAGAGTCGAGATTGTGTTTATTATTGTGATATTGCGAGTGGAAGCACTTTATTGACATATAAGTTTTTAATATAGTGATCTAGATTGTAAATGTAGCTGTAAAGCTACCTAGATAAAATAAAATAAATATAGTTCATGCTTATCACTTACATGCATCTATCATATGTAACAAAAATATCGGAATATTAATACACAATCATCTCCACGACATGTAAATACCACCTTTTATTCACGTTATTAAAACACTAGTATATGTATTGTAAAGAGATGATTGTTTAGAATTAACTGTGTGACGGACATACAGCTATGTCACGTTTCACATGTTTATTGCAAACAACTATATAGCGTACAGCATCGTCATCAGCGATTTATTGCCGCTAGAGACTTGTTTTAATCTTAAGGTTTCCTTTACGCGGTAAATGCAATCGTGCATACAAACAGGATGTCGGGTGATTTTCCTCGTGGAGAGGTGACGAGTCTAATCAAACGGATGTGTGCAGGTAGACATTTTATTTACGTTTCAATTCAAGTGACTTATTGCGGAATTGGTTGATGTCTTTTTTTAACCCCGGACGAAAACAGAGGGGTGTTATATGTGTGTAATGTGTATGTGTGTCTGTATGTGACATCATATCTACTGAATGGATGAACCAAGAGCGTTCTTAGCTATATTTCAAGAAAATCTATTTAGCCGTTTGAAGATAATCCACTCTTTTGTTTCGGGGTTTTTTAAATTTTAATTTAAGTTATTTATTTTGACTCTCATTTTTTAATCGTAAGCAGTAATTTATTCTTGTACATACAAAACCTGTCCTTTCGACACAACACACTAGTAGCTGGTTTAGTGATTATAATACCTTATGCATTCCCTTCGTTTGGTGTTTGTGCATTTCCTTGTGTTTCTTACATTACTTTCGATATTATATCAGGTGGGTAATTGCTACAATGATTACGTGTACATTATGCCAAGATATACACTTGTATAGCTCACCAAAGTTATCAGTATAAGTTTAGAAAATTAAACCAGAGTTTTAAAACGAATACTTTCTTGACGCGGAAATCGAAACTCGCACAGTAATGGCATGACATTCCTTGCCAAGCTATAAAATTTATTTGCGTCGCGAGGCGTAAGTCTTGCTCTTCTTAAGTCATATGCACGTAATATAACAATGTAAATATTTTGTAATTTATTTTTGGTGTGGGTAGCATCCGCTCCGCCGAGACGTAACGCAGTTCATTGAGGGCTGTGTTACAAAAAACACAACAAAAACATAAGACATTAAAGTAATCCCTGCGGTCGCAGATTGAACTGAAATGAAACCGTTGCTAATTACTGCAACATGGTGTGAATAGCGCGACAGGCGCATCAGAGAGCGCGCTCAACGCTCTATCACTTTCTCCATTCGTGTTTTATTTGCACTATGTGCAAGCAGAATGTGAACAAAAATCAAAGATGTTTTATCATTATTATATTTATCATTATTTATATATCTACATAAGCATTTCCTTGGATTACGTACTATATTTAACATTATCTGATTTAAGTATCCATTCGCACTAAAATCGCCGCCTTGCGTTAAATTCACTGTTTTATTTAAGCGTGTGATTAGGTGCGCGGGGCTGTAAAGTTTCTGATTAAAATTTTATGGTTTAAGTGCGGAAGGTGAATAGTTAATTTTAATGATGATTACGTATTTGGTTCTATGCTGCTTTTATCTCGGCAACAGGTTTACGTAAAGGTATTATTTCATTGGTTACTTTCATTTTAGCTTTTTATTATACATATTATTGCGAATTTAACTTTTCTCTTGAACGCGTCATTGGCTTCATAACAATTTATTGCTGGACGTAATCGCTCACGTATTAGGATTTGCAGTATTTCGCTTTTAGCAGGTGAACTTACAATCGCATAATCAGTCGCTTCTTCTACTGCTAAAACCACTGCAGAAATCGTTATTCTGCTATCTGTAAGATACCGACTATTACAAGATTATCCGGATGATCCCTTTGTTGTCAGATAAAAATAATTTAGTATTATTATCTTGGTGATAAACTTATTATTAATATTATTTTATTATCTTTATATATATATATATATATATATATATATATATATATATATATATATATATATAAAAAGATAATATATGTATAAATTACGTGTCACATTGTTTGTGAACGATGAACTCCTAAACTACTGAACTGATTTTAATGAAATTTTGCACACTGTGTGCAGTTTGGTATAACTTGATAGGATATTATACCTAACTATATACGATATTTTTTATTTGGTTCCTCATGGTGCGAAATATGGGGTGGTATATTTTACGCCGCTACCACGGCGAGGAGCCGAGTCTGTGCTATCGGCTTGTCGCTCATTTAGCACCACCCGGGGGTCAAAGTCTACGGACGCGAGTGACTTATCCCTGCGGTCGTTAAGGAGTACGTTAGGGCTGAATCTAGTGACAGTGTGGTTTGCAAGATGATGTTGTGACCAGGATTAAGAAAGGAATGCTTCAGTGGTTTGGTCATGTGGAAAGAGTGACAAAGAAAATTTATGTTGCAGAAGTGAATGGCAGATTCGGAAAGGGACGTCCTAGGCGAAAATTTATCGACCAAATTGGCGATTTATAAAAACGGGTCAAATTAGGAGTACCCTTAACCGACGAGCATGTATGCGTAGGTATATGGATGTGAAGGAGGCGAGAGAGGTGTGTCAGGATCGTGCCAAATGGAAGTCTGTAGTCACTGCCTACCCCTCTGGGTGACAGGCGTGAGTGTTTATGTATGTATGTATATACGATATAGGATAGATAGGATAGCTTTAATACTCGGTAAGTGACTAATGTTTTTTTCATCAATAATCGTCTGAATGGGCAGAACAACGTCTGCCTGGTCAGCTAGTATTTTTATATTAGTTTTCAATTTTCATTTTAATTTAATAATATACACTTCTATTTAACTACCAAAAATAATTTAAGGACATATTCAGTAATGGAAATAAATACATGTATCTATACAAAAAATGACGTATTAAAATAATCCAAATTCACTATGTCAAAATATTCTATATTTATAAAAAGCAAGCGCAGACGGGTAATTTTAATCATAGAGAATGGAATCTTGAGTGGAATGGTTGTAGCACAGAGTACCTAAAAGTTTGTAGTCTCAGGTCACTTCGTAATGAAGTTAAATTACGCTTCTGATTTTACCTGTTGTAATTAGATGGTATCTTCTGTAAAGAACAATTTTTTATCTTGAAAATGAAAAAGATCGGATTTACATTTTATAATTTCGGATTGTTATTTTCTTTATTATTTTATTAAACACGTAAATAGGTTAACTATTAGCAATATATTTTGAGAAATAAGATTTACTATAACTTAAAATGATTGTATCATGTAATTTACGGTCAGAGGAAGCCCGACAACGCACTTAGTTGCGGTGTCTTGTTGGCTATGACGAGCCGGACGTCTTCAAGTTAGGGCTAACTTATTATATACGAGGCGGCACTGAAAATTTCGGGATTCAAGGAAGTGACACAACATTACTATTTAAAAATGTATTTATTGCTTTTCGAAGTATTCTCCGCGAAATTTGACACATTTTTCCATACGATGGAACCAATCATTGAAGCAACCATTCCATTCGGAAGTTGGGGTCTCCAAAATGGCCGTTTTGTAGGCGTCCAAGGATTCTTTTAGGTGATGAAAAACTCTGTCCACGCAATTTACTCTTTATTTTAGGGAAAGTATAGAAATCATTAGGGCTTAGGTCAGGGCTGTACGGCGGATGGTCTAATAATTCTATGTTTACTTGCTCTAAAAACTCTTTTGTTCTGTGTGCGGTGTGAGAACTCGCATTGTCGTGATGGAGGATGATGCGGCGGTTGCAGTTCTCTTTACGGAGTTCAGAAACGACCTGTGGCAATCAAATACTAGCATACCATTCTGCATTAACCGTTCTTTGTCCCTCAAGAGAAATAGTCGTAACATGGCCGGTTTTGGAGACAAACGTGACCACCATTTTTTTTTGCAACTCTCCGTGAACGAACAATTTTTGTTGACTTTAACTCATTTTCGAACACCCAAACTCGTGACTGGTTTTTTGTTTCGGGTTCGTACGCGTATATCCTGGATTCGTCACCTGATACGATGTTGTATACAGCATTTGAGGATCCTGCGTGAATCTTTCGAGAGTTCTGACGCACCAAGTAACGCGAGCCGCTTTTTGCTCTTCACAGAGCGAATGCGGTATCCATCGGGAAAACAACTTTTTTACACCTAATTGTTCATGTAAGATTGTTTGTATTTGACTCATGCCAATGTCTAAAGTTGCTTGAATTTCGCGGTATGTCACATGTCGATCTTCCTCAATCAGCTTACGCACAGCATCAACGTTTTCTAGGGTGACTGCAGTTTTTGGACGACCTTCACGGGGATCATCACTGAGCTTGACACTTCCACGTTGAAATCCAGCAAACCAGCGATAAATTGTGGCTTTGTATGGAGCTTCATCACCAAATGCAGAAATCATCCGGTCAACACACTGTTTTTGTGTTAAACCACTTCGAAAGGCATAATAAATCATCGCTCTTGAATTTTCTCGAATCAATCCCATTTTCTCAACGACTAATCAAGTTTGACAAAACCTTGTGACAAGACCGAGAATCTTTTTTAAAAAAGATTTTAATATGACAAGAACAGTGGAAATATTCCATTCCCGATACTTTTAGTGCAGCCTATGTATATATGACTGCCTCGTTGGTCTAGTGGTTGTAGTAGTGCGACTGCTGATCATGAGGTCCTGGGTTCGAATCCCGGGTCGGGCCAAAAAAAAATATTGAGTTTTTCCGTCAAGAAATTCAGTCAGTCAGGAAGTTGGCGGTGTCTCAACCCCGTGCCTCGGAAACCACGTAAAGTCGTTGGTCCTGCGCCTGATCTCACTCCGGTCGTGTCGGTTTACCGTCCCATCGGATTATGAGAGTGAGGGAATAGAGAGTGCACCTGTGCTTGCGCATACACTTGGGCACTATAATCCTGTCCAGCGCCGATGGCTAACCTCCGTTGAGGCTGGTCGCCGTGACCGAAATTCGGTCTGGACAACGACTACACAGCCCGAATAGACGCCTAATGTATGTATTTCTGCATCCAAACCTGTCTGTCAAAAGTCTGAGGTAAGCGGTAGGGGGAGGCGAGTTGAAATGCACGCTAATTGGTTAAAATCCAGGTTGCGACACTTGCTAATAAGCAAATAGTGATGGGAACTTTAACTAATAAATTTGGTACCAAGTCTACTTAATCAGTACCAGAATCTACTTAAAATTAGTACAAAATTAAAAGAAAAAGCAACATAAGAAGTTTTATTTAAGTGGGTATTGTATTTAGTAAAATACCTATAATTTTTTGTTTTAAAGAATGATTTTTTATTAAAACAAGCTTTCTTTACAATATTGAAATAATAATAGAATACTTTTAAAAATAAAATAGCATCAGTTATATAATACTGTCAAATTCACTTCCGTTTCCTACTTGTCTTGACATGGCGTCTTAGCAGTAAAGAGAGCGGAGTGCCGTCTATTAAAAATTATATCAATTTTAGTATGAATTATTTTTAAGAAGTTTTGAATAATTTGATTTAATTATTAAATTAATTAATTCAAATATGGATTAACGTACATTCACTAAAAAAAATTCAGCTTACACCTATGTAGCTTATAGTATAAGACTGTAAAACATTCACGATAACATGTATAATATTTACTTGTACCAATATTATAGTTTAACTGGTACAGCACAAGTTACACGTGCCGGTAATTAAAGAAAAGTATAGCAACAATGAACTTCATTGAAAAGAAAGGAATGCATAGTCCGAAAATATCCGAAGATGTCCGAATAAATTAACGCGAGTTGCTTGTGACAAATAAAGGTTGAGCTCTGATTTAATTTTAATTTATGAATTTGGAAATTAAAATTCACTATGTCTATAAAAAGTGATGCTATTTTTTTAATTACACATTTGGCTACTATTTCCGCACTATTTTATTGTACAGGGAACCATGTTGCTGTCATGAGGCGTCTATTCGGGCTGTGTAGTCGTTGGGTCTGGTCATTATATATATATATATACATATACATATATATATATATATATATATATATATATATATATATATATATATATATATATATATATAGACTTAATATATATATTAATATATATTAAGTCTATATATATATTTAAAATAACAAGACTTATAATATATATATATATATCGCGTTTGTCACTGGAGTCCTCCTAAAGGACTGGACCGATTTGTATGAAAATTTTGTTTGTATTGGAGTGGGTTTGATGATTTGAATTCACAATTGGACCTGGTAGGTGGCGCCGATGTCGTGATCCAGAAATCACCCGTGCGAAGCCGCGGCGCATCGCTAGTTACCTGTACATTGATAACAAGACTTATAATATTTGGTTGACTAGTCAATAAACAATAAAAGTGAAATTGAAAGTTACAGCCTATATACACATACGTCTGACTACTGGGCTCAGGCCTCCTCTCATTTCTGAGAAGGTATAGTGCGTGTTGATGGGCTTCATACGTGTTCAAAATATTTTATTTTCCTAACATTAAGGTTTTTTCTCATAATCATCATCGAAGTCGTGAACTTAGATTGCTCGCGTATCATGAAATTTATACTTAACAATAATATTCATTATTAGTAATCTGATTAGGTACCGTGAAATTTGGTAACTGTCATTTTGGAAGGACTTCAAAGTTTAGGACCAATTTTCCAACATAAAAGTTACTCTCATTGGCATCAATATTAAAAATGATAGTATATTTTTCATAGATTTCGTATTTATTACCCAGTGATTAAGACAAATACTAACGTTAAATGGACAAAATATTCTAAAGTAAAGCAAAGTTAATTCCACTTTGTGGTAACTTTGCCATCGGGGCTTATTATGAAAATAATAGGATTTGACTTCAAGGTTGAAGTTTACCTCATAATATATTACACAGTACTCGTAGTTATGATTTGTTCCTTAGATGGTGCTGCAAATAGCAAAATTTACCTTTGTGGCAAAGTTGCCCCCCCCCCCCCCAATTTTAAAGTTTTCATACAAACTGAAAATGTGAGTAAGGGTTGTCCAAATTTTTATTATGTACTTTACTTTAAAAAAAACTTATTTAAATCTTTTCACAATAATTTCTTAGACAAAAAACTAAAATATATCAAACAAAATACTCTCCTCTAAAATTAATAACCTTTTTATAAATATTAGCTTTTTTACTAATCATTATACATTAACATTATATTACGATCAGGTAAAAAAATAATTATAACCAACCTAAATATTGTTTTCCAAAAATAGCAAATCATTCATAATCATTAAAAATGCCACTGTTCTTTGTGTGCAAATTAATATCAACACACTAAGTCGAAGAAATAAGAAATATCGAGTAGTAATAATATTATTAATACTCGACAACATAGTAAAAACGATATAGATTTCTCTTTGTTTTTCCTTATCTTTTGATAAAGATGATTCGATTGACGAATCATTTGGTAAAATTGGTCTAAATGGCTGCTACGGTGAAACATATATACATAGAATGCATGTAGGTACAGACCTTTTCTTTGATTCGTCATAATCGATTAAATATAGATTGAAAGTGACCCTTGGTTGTAAAAAAACATGGCAAAGTTACTTTCACATCTTGGTATCACTAGTATGGTAACTTTGCCAAGTCAGTTCTATAGACAGTGTTGAGACCACCATGTTAAAAACGAAATATTATATATCCTAACCATTACTATTACTTTCCTACAAAGATATAGACCTACAATGCAGTTCAAACAAAATCAACAAAAGTTCTGGAGTACTGAACAAAACTGTTAAATCAACAGCCACAATGTAGCCATATCGAAAACAATGCTGTCAATTAATCATTAAATTTTCATCCCAAAAATGGCATATCTCGAAAAACGTTACGTTGTCCGTGTTAATCGTAACTTTGTACCTATATTTCGCTGATGGCAAAGTTAACTTCCATTGGTAAAGTGGCCAGACTTCAGTATAGTTACATTTTAACGTCGGTTACAAAGTTACAATTTTTTTGACATTGAATCTTGTTGAAGTCTGTGATTTTAACACGACATTAAATTTTCCATTCCATAAAAATTTATTGACACAAAGAGATGTAACAAGTGGTGCATCAGGGATGCCAATGGGAGTCCCCAGTCGATCGATAGGGGATGAGCGGGAGTATGGAGGTTGAGGGAGAGTGCGGGGACACCTACGACCCAGTCCGGGTGCAAGCGGCATCACTACGGAGTTGATGTGCCTCTAAATCAAACCGAGAGACTCTTGATAGCTGCTTAGTAATGATTTTTAAGCAACATTATTGCTATAATATTAACTTAGCATTAATGATCTTTTATATAAGTTGTTGAGCCTCGTTGCAGTTTATTTTGGCTGCAGCTCGAATTGATCGGTTTAACTAGAAGACCACGTTCACACAGAATGACAACATATAATAGCAGTATGATGCTGCTGTGTTTTCTAGTGATTAGAACCGGATTCCCCTCTTATCTTAGTCCTCAAGGGCGACATTTTATTTGTTAGTTGAAATTCCATCCATGCACATGCACCACGAGTATGTGCTGGTTTTTTGCGTAAATACATATGTGTGTGGAGGTTGAATCTTTGAACATTCGACAGTGCTACTTAGTGAACAGTGTACTAGACTATTATATCAGGTGACTTGAACTCGAAACCCAGCTGTTATATTTTGTCCTAAAGTAAAAAACATAAATATTAGTAGTTCCGCAAGCGAGTAAACTGATCTTGTCGCAGAAGCGTTACTACTGACATGAATATAGCTTCTGACCTGTGAGTGACCTCTGTGTTTGCGCGTACACTATGACACTTTTATCATATTATGTAATGCAAATTAATAGCTTAGCTTTGCTTGGAGCCGTGGTAGTTCTGATGGTTAGCGCTTGCTGTAAATTTCACAGTACGCGAGCAACCTGGGTTCGATCCCCCACGGCTAAATGAAACTTTTAATTGAAATTATAAGTGCTGATTTACCACATACTCGGCAGTGAAGGAAAACATCGCGAGAAAACCTGCTTGACTGAGAAATTAAAAAAATGAGTTGATCTTCGCCAACACGCATTGGAGCAGCGCGGCGGACATTTCCTTGCCCTAAAACCCTCTCAGAAACGAGGAGAGGCCTTTACCTAGCAGTGGGACATATGATACAGGGTGAAACTTTACGATAAAGATAATGCGTGATGTAAAATCTATACCAAAGGCTTTAGATTTTACGTCACGCATTATCTTTATTACAAATTTATGTTTACAAATTCATCATCATTATCATTATCTTCATATTCATCATCATTGCAGCCCACCACAAGTCCACTGCTGAACATTGGCCTTCCCAAGGAGTGTCACAAAGATCAGCTGCATCCATCGACTTCCTGTATCTCTTACGAAGTCGTTCACTTCAAGTAGTGGGAGCCCGCCCCACACCCTGCTTCCCGATACGGAGTTGCTCTCTTTTCCTATATTGTGTCCAATATTATACTTTGTTCCAACAAATTAGAAGGCAAAAGTGACAATTGGCCAGCTTAAAGAACTGAGAGCCAGTAGGTAAGAAAGAATAGGGTTTTTTGAGCACTACCTCGTACTTGCAAACGAAAATTTGAGCGATCAATTACTAAATGCAATGGAGACTTCATGAATCATGTTTGGAGGGCAAGTGTCTCAAGAACTCAGGAACCGGGCTTTGTAGCAAAATTTAGGAGAGGCCTGTATTCAGAAATGGACCTGTGACTGGTTGTAAGAATGATGATGATTAGATTGAATTGAATGAATCAAGGGCGACGGTAGTCACTTAACATCAGGTGAGCCGCATGCTCGTTTGCCCTCTCTTCTATATAAAAAAAAGATCGATCGAAGAACCTCGTGCTTCTAATGAATTCGGAATAACGCGCCTAGATGCATCGCCATAATTGTGTAACGATCCATCTTCAGAATTATATTTCTGCAGGTTTTTTTCTTCAAGTTGTATGAAGTTACTGATAAATGCTACTTTAAACCTTTAAACTTAACCTTTAACTAAAGATCTAGCCCAGTTACATTTATATTAATTTTATTAATCTGTTGATTGCTTCCATCACGATTGTGAATATTTGTGCGTTATTTGAAAGGTGCTGCTGGCATTTCCTGCTTCATTTTTTTTCTAACGACGGGATTGGATTCTCTTTACACCGCTAGTACACGTCAAAAAGATAAGAAACTTTGCTGATGAAGTATAGTTCTTTCTTATTTTTGTAACATTAGGTGACAAACGAGCACACGGTACCTAAAGAGGATGCTCTGGTCCATAGATATCCACATTTATCCTCAACTAAGAATCAAAATGCAAATGCGTTGTCACCCCTGAGGACTAAGAGGAATATGTGATGATTTATGGTACTTACAATAAATCATCACATATTTCTTCCAATTTAATCATCCGAGAAACTCTATACTTATTAATGTAATAAATAAACAATATTATAAAATTATTTAAACATAAAATTTCATCCTTCCATTGCTTGGTACTCGTGTAATAATTATTATTTATTGCTAATAATGTGATAGTTGTAAAATTTATTGTATTGATGACCTTGCACGTGCATTGTGCATGCTTGTTCTTCTGATTTAATTGGCTTAAGTATGAATAAGCCAGTAATGCGATTGCGCCCATGTGTGACATAGGATCAAGACTTCTTGACAATATTTTCTTTTTGTATGATCTTACTCATATGATTTTGTAAATATGTACGATTTACTTTTAACTACGTTTAAATTCTTGGTATCGTTGTTAGTATGGTGTAGAAAACTTAAACATATACCTACATCTATATCTATACAAATAAATAAAATTGAATTGTTTGTTTGTAATGTCAAAATAAAAGCTTTTTATTAAATGCATATGAAAGTTTATATAGTAATAACAAAAACGAAAATTTAAAAAAAATTTATCTGTCTATTTATTCCGGCTAATCTCGGAAACGACTGGACCGATTTTGACGGAACTTTAACTGGCAGTTAACTGATGTTATAAGCAGTAACTTAGGCTACTTTTATTTTAGTAAAAAAGTTAGGGTTTCGCACAAAAAAACCCATAAAATTCAATCTTAATAAAATAGCTGCTAATTATTATTAATTATTCCACTTAAAAACCTTTCATTGTAAATGCGTATACGTAAGTTAAAGTAAAATAACATTTTGTAATTCCCTCTGATATGACAGAGTAAATGGCACCAGAAACATTACCTGTATTTCACATTTCCCCAAATGCTTTTCCTCAGAAATAAAAAAAAATCGATGGTTGTCACTATTTTTTCTTCACCGCGGAGCATGTTATAAATCTGAATAATTGCAATTGATAACTTTAAATATCCTAGCAGAGGGAAACAGATTGATTGAGCAGGTGCTATAAAACGAAAGAAAATCACCAGAAGACACCGTGGTGTTGTACATTCAGTCCGACATAATACTGGGAACTTTTACACAACTGTTATAAATATTGGGTACACCGATTTCATTACAGAGAACAACACTGTGGAGATTGCTCGCTCGCAGTTCAATTACACCGAAGACGTCGATTATGTCATGATTAGCTGGCTTGGCTGGGAGGCGAACGCTAACTTTCTCCGTCGCTCATTAGCCTCTAACGTATGCATTGTATAACATAGTTACGAAAAGCGTTTATCGAAATAAAGTTATAAATGTTATGATGATAACGTGTACGAACACCGAGTTACCTTTTTAACACTATTACCTATTACCACAATAAATAATAGTACAACTGTGCGCGCAAGATAAGACTAGGATTAGTGGTAGAACGTGGTAGAGCTACGCTGCAGCTATATTATGGTTGTAGCACGAATGGTTCGGTTCGACCGGGGTAGGACCACGCTCTCACAGAATACCAGACCAAAATAGCAGCTTAATGCTGCTGTGTTACGTATGGTGAGTGTAGAGATGCTCTTTTACTCTATAACGTAAATTTTTATTCACAGTCATGAAACTCTGCCATTTTAAGATTATTTACGCATGTTATAGTGTAAGAAAACTATGACGAAATGCGGTTACAACATTAATAGATAAAATAAAAACTAAACATTTTCTTGTTGCATTTATTGTTACGTTTTTTGCACACTTTTTGTACTCACCTTAATTCACATACTTGAAGTTCAATGTGCTATACAAAAGCGAAATGTTATTTGGGCACCCACATAGTAGGTACCTATATAGTTTGGTATTTTACAAGGGGTTTCGTAAAATCTAGTAAGTTTACTATTTCACTTTATACCAATCGAACCCAACTAATTATTTTTATAATTAAAAGTAATCCGAGCGTTTTAAATACATCATATAAAACAACGAGAAGTATAATTCGATGTTCTTTCGCGAGGATTTGTGGTCTATCAAATCAGATGTAATGGCAGGGTCTGTCGGGGATATGATCACAAAGAATAATTAAAAAACTGATAGTATGACCGTAAAATAATAATTAAAATGGTTAAAGGTACTGCGGGTTAACACTAACATGGGGCCGTCAGTCACCTCAGTGCTGGAAAACACCCGAAACGTCAGGTATTAAAAGTCAAGTAAAGAAACGTGATAAAATCCGTAAAAGTAGTTTTAATAAATGTGAAAGTTTGTTTGAATATTTGTATGTTTATGGCTCAATTACGCAGAAACTACTGAACGGATTTTGCTATTGGCAATATTATACATAAACAGAGTCAATCTTATAGGTATGTTTAATTTACCACTGGTTTAAAAATACCTCTGTCGTGAGAAAAACTCGCAAGATACCGAGCGGGACATTTTTTTTTGAAAAGAACTGTTTACAATATGTTACAATTAACTACACAAAACAAATTATATAATCCCTGGGATTATTCCCAGGGATTATTATCATCTCTATATTCCTTAATATTATATAACCCTTTTTATGCAATCTTTATTTAATAAAATTTTTGAACTTTGCGACAAATTTTGTAAATTTTCTGGAATTTTGTTGTAAAAGTGTGTACATGGCCCCAAGAATTAATTACTGACTATTGATTCGAGTAACTGGTACTATAGCTTGTGTCTGTTCTTAGTATTTACATAGTGAATATCACATATTTTTTAAACTAAATTATAATAAATATATAATATGTATACATATTTCCTTATCTTTTTTAGAAACTTTAGGTTTTAAATCATAGATTGGTCTAATGGCCCTCTTCTGCAAATCATATACAATTTCAGTTCCAGTCACGTGTCCCCATAGCAAAATATCATACAACATCATTAGTTTGACAACTTCATACTATTTGTTTTAGTGCCATTTTCAAACAAATTATTAACATTAAACCAATTTTCTAATTTAGATATAGCATTATATATTACTTCGTTATATTTTATTAATTGTCGTTTTAGTTTATATATCATGGCTATCCTCTGCTATTTACGGTAAGTCATTAAATATCAAGAAACAGGAAGGAGCTGAGAATTGACACGTCTACTTTTACGATAGACTCGGAAGAACTAATATCAAAATAATAAATTTAAGAGCATCTTTGTTACACCATAGTGTTGCAATTTCGCAATTTTTTTCTAAACTAGCAAAATCCTAGGATCGTAATTTAGAAGCGTTGCATTACAGTCTACTATTTTATCAGGAGAAGCCAAGGGAGAGACCGAGCTTATAACACACATTCATATTATACGAATGAAAAGAACATGGTTAAACTTTAAAGTTCCGGGATTGCATTTGCGTACGGTCGGTATACTTTTTCCATGGTCTACGCAGCTCTTCGTAGCTTGGTCACGTTTTTTATGGCCCAAAATCTGCAAGATGTCAATGAATTAATTAAAACAAAGTGGATTGCAATATAATGTTCTGCAACTTTTAGGTAAAAAATTAAATTATTTCAGAATAAAAAATTCGTCGGCTTTATTGCGCGAACGGAGCCGCAGGTTAAAGCTAGAATCCATGCCTTTTTACTTCTGACAGTCAATTCTCGGTCGTTTCGAATGTGAAGTACTCTATGGTATGGTGATCTTACCAAGAGTTCGGTAAATTTATGGCAAAATTTTGACAGTATGACATATTAATGAAGTAAGACACTGATTGCTCATTTATTTAGTACTGGCATATAATATTGTTACACATCATCGAATAAAAACCGCCAAAGATAAATTCGAAAATGGAACACTTACTATTTTAAAATTTTATATAATAAATGCTTTTCGAGTTGGATGATAATAAAGTGATGATCTTCAGGAATTCGAAAATAACCGACAAATTATAGACGGGTTAATGATCGCGAAGCCCACTCATATGTTATGCTGCTCCGAATCACCAATTTGGGATTAACGATCGGCATATCTGGATTGATTTTTGCCAACGATCGGTCATCAAAGCCTCGTCCGTCAATCAACAGATCGCATCATGTGCTGGAAGTTGACATTTATTGTAATGGTTTGCATATTCCTAACGCCTACATTTTCCACTTTCAGTACTCAGAGTAATAACATTAGTTTGTAACTTGCGATGGGAGCATGTATGTTTTGATTGTTGAATTTATTTCGCTGCATTTTATTACAAAGGTAAAAATACACAGCTAAATAAAACAAAGGTCATTCTTATTATGATTCACGTATTGTTTGTAATTTCGCAGGTACGTAGCGGACTGATAACATGGGTAGGTACGTTGGGAGCTTGGGAGTCATCTTTTTATATGGTAATGTACGCAGCAATGTTTTAATGAATAGGTACTTGTACCCGCTTCTAGATGAAGCGCAATTTTGCTGGTAGATATTGTTAAAATTTCGGTAGCTGATTCATCAACTTAATATCATAATAGATTAGTCTTCAAAAGGTTGACTCACGCTACACCGTGTCGGGTCCAAGCGGGTGTCGGCTGTAGCACGGTAAACTAATATTACATAATATATTATTTTGTATGAACACACGCTATACCGAGCAGCAACCGAGTGACGGCCGAGCAACGGACAACGCTCGGCAACAACTCGGTCCCGGCTTGTAGTTGAAGAAATATCAGATTCCTCATCGTCCAGAGCGATCGCATTAGCCGCTAATTCAAGATCATCAATTTTCAACATGATTGTAGTCTAGCACTATTTTTGCTCGGACGAGTATACTGCATCACGGCGCAACGGTAATTGCTCGGTCGAGGCCCGTGTTTGTAATTTTAGGCACGGGGCCGGCTCGGTGACTGTGGTACGGCCGACACTCGGCTCGGACCCGACTCTGTCTAGCGTGAGTCTTTACACACAATTTTTCCTGTCATATTTGAGGTCTTGTTAACGAAGGACCTAAGCGTTTGGCTGCGGGAACGCGATTTCAAATATATTTTATCATAGACAAAAACAAAACAACGTAAACCAATGTTTGTATGACCGAACGTAAACCAATGTTTGTATGACCGAGATCAGTTGTTCTGAGCTCTGACTCTGGATGTTTGCATAAGTTAAATTTTATTTGAAACGCGTCCATAATACAGTATAGAAATTTTTAGTGTGTAAGTGACGTTTCATTTTAAAATAAAGCATACATACAAACTTCTACTATTGTCATTTGTCACTTCAATTGTATAAAAACTCATAACTGAGTAAAAGTAGTAGTGAGTAAAAGTACTGAAATTATTAAAAAAACACAACATAGGAAAAAACTAGCTTAATATTTTTGATTACAGAAAATTATGAATAAAACTAATGAATAATACAATAATTATAAATATAAAATAAATACTCTTATTACTTTCACTGTACGCGAAGTTTAAGTTTCAGTTTCATTAAATATTATTTAAATAAAGCATTAGGGAAGGTTTTTTTATTTCTGTTAGTTATTTTCAACACCTTGATTTTAAATTTCAACAAAAATAAAAATAAATAGATTTCTACTCGTATATAATAATCTGTAAAAATATTCTTCTATTTACCTAAAACTATATGTATGTATACATCGTCGGTGAGTTTTCTCATACTAGACACATTTGAAATTAAATAGTTATAATAACAGCATAAGTTAAACAATGACTGACATCATTCGACAAATGTTTGAAACCATGTAAAGAAGTTATTTAATGAAAAGAGGTTTTTATTTCATGATATTATTATTTAAATTTTGTCTGGAGGAAACCGAAAAGACGCTTAAACTAGTTAATATATAATACATCGTGAGATTCACACACTAGACGCATTTGAAATTAAAATCGTATTGATAGCAAAACAAAGCAAATTTATAATGCAAACAGACGAGCGTATATGCTTAGATATATGCATGTAAAGGAGGCGAAAGAGGTATGCCAGGGTCGTACCAAATGGAAGCCCGTAGTCTCTGCCTACTCCCTCTGGGTGACAGGCGTGAGTGTTTATGTTTATATGTTATAGATAGCATAATTTAAACAGGCTGTTAAGCATTTCATGTAAGTTCTCAGAAATGACTACGCATCTGTGGCCTTTGTTTGAAATTGATTGCAGGTCTGCATGAGCTGCAGTACCCACTCACACCATCAGGTGGACTGTAAGTTTGTTTGTCCCTACAGCTTTACAAAAAAAGCTGCCAACACATACACACACATAGATGAATTAAAAATTAACGATACACAAGGAAAAGAAGGTAAAATGAATAGAATGGAACTACATGGGATTTCAAACAACTGGCTGGTAAAGCTAGAATAAAGGCATAATTTGTCCAAACGAATATTTTTGTTAGATATCTAAAAAGTTATGTGATTAATCCGTAAAATGTAAAATTTGAAATCAGTTTCTCTTACTCATTCATAAAGTTTCATTCATTTCTTGATAGTAAGCAACTTATTGATCTATGTACAAGACAATAGTAGGGCACAAAGTCATTTTCTTTACCAGCTTGCACAATGGTCCATATGAAATATTTTTAGATGGATCTGTAATATCTTTGATTTGCCGACACTTGGGTATTCACAGAAATTAAACCGTCTATAAAAATTTAGTTTAAATAAACCACATCTAGTTTATTATACAATTCTATTTCCTCTATACTTAGCGATGCCCAACATTGATTTCTTAAGAAAATCGATTATTACTGATCTGATATTTATAAAGAATTACCTGATAAGAGTTATGGACTGTATTAATATCCTGACTACTGTAAATGCTCCAAACGAATAGATCATCAAAAACCCCTTTGAAATAATTCGCAATGTCAGGTATACACGGAGACCTACTGCGATGGCTTTCCTCCTATATTAGCTAGAAAAGGATTTCTACTGTCTTGTAACTGAAACCCACTTTAGATGCAGGTCAGCAGATACTGAGCCTTGACTGATGGATGAGATTCGTACTACCTTCGCGGACAAGCCAGATGTTATGTGCTCTTTTCGCGCACACCAACTAATAAAACTCGGTATTTATAAGTTAATAATAATGACAGTCTCCCATCATCATCATCATTACTTCCCTTCACAAGTCCAGTGTTGAACATAGGCCTCCCCCAAGGAAGTCCACAAAGCACGTTCCTGAGCCACCCACGTCGATCGACTTCCTGCATGTCTTACTTACGCTAGTAATATATAAGTCTATGGTCTTACCAGGTCCTCACTCCATCTAGTGGGGGGACGCCCTACACTTCGCTTACTGGTACAGGGTAACAGTCCCACATACCACAGAATATAGGTACGTAAACACTATATAGGTAAGTAAAGTCATAAATACTTAACGACTTCGACGATTGTGCTACTTGTAGTCCATATAATTGAGCTGGAACTTCCTTAAGTACACTCTAACATTTCCTTAAGTCAAGTTTTCCCGTAAACAAAGATTGCACTTCTCACATATAAGTCAATAAAACTCTGTCTTATAGAACTTTATTACATGATAGTCGCCGTTCCTACCAGAAACAAATTAAATGTCAGTCGCACTTGTTTTCGCCGTGACTTCAAAGCTTCCAAATCCGCTGAGCACGGCCGTAAAGACCACATGTTTAGATTGGATTCCGAAATATTATTCAGAGAAGTTGACAGTCGGACGCCACAAGCCGTCTACCCGATTTATGCAATGCGTTTCATTTTGTCTTCTTTTTTATTTTTGTATTTTTAGCAGACATTTTTGGCTGCTTATTAACTGTTCCTGATGCTAATAAATATCTTGATTTGCTTTAAGGTTTATTATTTATACAAATCTTTTTTATCGATACTATTGAATGCCTTGACCCTATTTGTCACACACTTTGATTAATTTAACGAATTAATGATAAAACAAAAACGAGTGTCTGATATGTTATGATTTGTCATAATAATCATAATGTATAACAATACACATTATGTAAGAATTATAAACAATTTCAAATTGTTATGCCAGAAGTTAGAGAATGGATATGTGTTAGATACATATTAGACGAATTTAATGAGGGTAGCATCTGCGAATCAACTCGATATATGTCTCGATCCAAGCCAGCGGAGTCTAAATGTTACTCGGCGGAGTGACTTCATCGTTCTAATTTAACTGTCTATCATGCACTGTGTTGTTACGGTGGCCTTTGTATCGAGGACTATGAGCGAGTATGTTGGGCACATCCCGCCGAACATACTCGCTCTAATAGCCTGAAAGCTAGCCGCCGCTTTGACTAAAATGCTTTATACAAGGCTTTAATTTTATAAACATATTGTTAATTTAATATAAATTAGATAAGAAAGTCACAAAATCGGCTGGTGTGATTGCAAAAGTACCTCCTAAATTAATAAAAATGTAAAATGTTAACAAAAAATAACTTGCTTTTACGAATCTAACATTCATCTGTGTTTTAATATACACATTCTTTATAGTATAATCATTGGCTCTCCCTCCACTCCCTGGAAAACTTGATTGGCGATGGAGTCAGCAGGCTGAATTGCCTGCTGGGATCGTTAAGCATGTGTAGGAAGGCGCGCCTTTTCCGAACGAGGAACAAATGTGCACAATAAACAATACACTGACCTAAGGAGTATTATTAGCAACTGTTTAAATTGGTAGGCTGTCAATATAATTAAAAAAAAATATTACTTTAAAATACCCGAGTTGTCTAGTATGTTACAAAACTAACTCCCCTTAAAGAACTTTCGACTTATCTGTTATGTATTTGTAACCAACGAAATCACGATCTGGGTTAGAGGAGAGGTAGTAATTTTCTTATTTATCTAATGTTATATTAACAACATAAAACATTTTGGCTTTGTGTCTAACACGTTAGTCAAAGTGGCGGCTAGCTCTTACATTATAACAATTGAGGGAACACGCCGATTGGAGAGCGCCTCTAAACATATAAGATATTGTGGTGCGTTAATTAAATTCCTTCACAAACGTTTCTGTCCCGTACCTTACTTTACTGATTCGCACAATGACTGGCGACTAATTTTAGATTTTTATTTCTCGTGTTGCAAGTAATCGTTGATCAACCAACGCGCCTATTTCTTCGTCTAGAAAAAATCGTCTAGATTACGTGGTGTAAGGTGTGTAATGTTTTGGCAGTAATAATATATTATATTCTTTGGTTTTGTTAAGACTTGTAAAATAAAACATAATATAGACCCTTCGAGTTGAGAAAATAAATGTCACTGGGGATATCAGTAAATGAAAAATATTTGGAAAATCCAAAAGCGCACACCTCGAATGCTCATTTAAAGTTTTCAATAATCAATTCACTTTTATTAATTACCGAAACACGTATTTCGTTTAAAGCTACAAAATTGTTTTTGTTTAATTAACACGATTTGTTTTTTTCAAAAAAAAATGTCAAACATGTAATTAATTAAAAAAAAACCTAATCACATGGAATTTTGCATGCCTTAAGCGCGAAGCGCGGGAGTAACGGCCGCCTAGAAATTAAAAAAAATTAAAATAATGGCTTACAATAGTGAAAATCAAAATAATCTGATATTGAGGTTTTTAAAAAATCGAATCGTTAAAAGGTTGCCAGTAAAGGACGCCGGAGTCGAGCGGTGTCTCACTTTCAAGTGTGGGACCGGGCCGCTCACCTCGAAGTCGCGTCGGCAGGTCACGCGCAGCTTCCATTCCTTTCTAAAGTGATTTCTATATCCTACACATTCACATTGCCTTTATCGCTTGAAAGTACCGTCTCACCTTCATTCTATTCCAGGCGAAACATATCGAGAGACAGGTTGGCTGTTTCTGACTACTGTGCGGTCTAATTATCTGGTGGTGTGCTCTGCATTCTACATTAACATTCCAATTGTAACGCGTCATACTTAGTTCCGCTGGGTCGTTAGCTGGTAACTATGTGTGTTTCACCGGCGGCTAGAAGCTCAATGAATTTTTGCATGGTGTTTAATGTACTGTACAACGTTATTTTATGTCATATAGGTACATTATTAACTTCCAAACTTAAATTGATATTTGAAATTTTTTTTTCAAATATCTAATATATGTATTATGTTATTGTTTTTACCCCGTTTTTCGAAAATTGAGTTTTCATCAAATCTTGACGTTTTGAGGTCACAGGAAGCGTGCGTGCGTGCGTGCGTGCGTGCGTGCGTGCGTGCGTGCGTGCGTGCGTGCGTGCGTGCGTGTGTGTGTGTGTGTATGATGTATGTATGTAAACCTCTTATAACTTTTGAACGGCTTGACCGATTGAAATGAACTAAGCGAATTTCCAAAGTATTTCATCAAACTTAGATTTCCTATGAATTTTAAGTAATTCGGGCCCATAGATTTTGAGAAATCTCAAAAATGAAAATATTTAAAAACTGGTTTTTTTTTTGGAATAACTTTTAAACGGCTTTACCGATCCATACCAAAAAACAATCAGCTTTTAACCCTGAAAAACCACGTCGATCGCCGCCAGTTGGGTCAAAATAGGTTGGTTCGTATGCGAGATATCGTTAACGTAAAATTTTGAAAAAAATAATTTTTTTTTTAATTACTGCGATATTTCATATTGAAAAATTAGCGAGAAGTTCCAGGGATGGCCTGCATGGTCAACCAATTTTTTAATATTAATATCGAATTCAATCAGTCGAATACTTTAATTAGGGTACCGATAGCATAAATGTTATACAACGAAGCCAGAGGTATTTAGAAAGTACTCGTGTTGTAATACTGCTGATCAGAAATTGATTGTGTTGTTGTCCTAACTGTCTCGATGTTTTTCTAATGAGATCTGTCCTGTATACCCAAACAATTATACATCGTTAACATGATTACTTTCAAGTAGTATGGTCTTCCAGTTATATAACGAGTGCGTCATTTAAGATTTGGAATTTAAATCGGCTATAAAAAAAAAGAAGTAATAAATATTTTTTCAAAGTTATGAGTTTATTAGAAAGATTGTACCTTTCCATTTGGGAATAGAAAACAACATTATTCAAATGACTGCCACGACTAGCCTTACAATACCTTATTCGCTCAGTCCAATTTTTCAGTACATATTCGTCAATGGCAACTTCGATTTCATGTTTCAAGTCGTCAATCGTCTCTGGATGGTTAGTGTACTTGTCCTTAACGGCTCCCCACAAAAAAAAGTACACAGCTTCGCGGTGGCCATTTGACATCAGCATTTCTTCTATTTCGCGATTTTCGAAAACTGTGTGCAAAAGATCGATTGTTACGTTGGCTGTGTGGCACGTCACGTCGTCCTGTTGAAACAACGTGTCGTTTATGTCATCCTCTTCAATTTTGAGATCGCTTAGCATTGCATGGCGTATCCTACGAGGTGGAAATGGGCTTCATCTGAAAAGATGATTTTTCGGTAAAATTGCTCATCTTCGATAAAGCGGTCTTCGGCCTATTGAGCAAACCGAAAACATCATCACATCGGATGGTCATGTGGCTTCAGCGCGTGCACTAATTGAACTTTGTGTGCATTCATACAGAGATCTTCATGCAAATTCTTCTGAAAGAAGTGCGTGAAATGTTCAATCCTTGAGAACGATGACGAGTTGATGTTGATGGTTGTTCACGCACACTCTGAGCAACGGCAGCGATGTTTTCGGTTGAGTGCACTGGACGAGTACATACACGGGTTGTTTTATCCAACAACGACCCAGTTTCACGAACTCGCTTCACAAATTGATCCACAAACTGCGTATTTGGCACATCCTTTTTGTCAAATGTTTTGGGTAAATTTCTCAGTTTGAGTAGAAGATTCACCACATTCGAAATAAGTTTTTAATATTTCCCAACTTTGTTCAAACGAAAAGCAAAACCCTGTATATGTTGGAAACAAAATATGTCACTAGCTTTAAATAAACTAAGTTTAACGCATTTTATCGCGTTAAGTGCTGTAAAGTACTCGAAACGTCGGAAATTTAAAATAAGTTAATATAGGCGATAAAATCCTTAAAACTTCGTTTTTATTGAAATCTGTAGTGTTCGTAAACATAAGATATCATTGTGCCAGTAGCTGACAATGTTTATACGTTACAAAAAAAAAACAATCTATATTAATATTATAAAGGTATGTAAATATTTGTGGGAGGAAATCTCTGGAATTGTTGATCCGATACTAAATATACTTTCACTAAGCTTCACTATTCCCAAGTTACATACGATATTTTATTTTGATGGAAATTGTTTTCAGAATGAAATCACATTTAAAAAAAGATATAATAATATTTTAAAATGGATAAGTAAAAGTGATGATAAGTAAGAATGTTATTTTTAAACATTTCAATAACAACTAAAATTCCGACATTAAGTACTTTATGACATTCTTACCCGTTATTTATAAGATATTTTGCAGTCACTTTGTTTTTTTTCTTTATCAGTCACCAAAAAAATCTTTATCTTTATCAGTCACCAACCAATCAGCTGGTAAAACTGCTGATGAACCGTTCCTATTAACGATTAGTCACCACGGTTCACTATGTGTTGCACTTTTAAGAATACCTATCTCTCTTACTTTAATTCTTAGTTAGTTGTTGATGCTTATAATTAAAATAAATTAAAACTGACAATATTGTGGTGATCAGATTTGAAAGTAATTAAAATTTCATATTTGCGAAATATAAATTTAAAAAAATTGCACATATCGGTAATATCATGTTTGGGGAAAACCTTTTTCTTTCGCTTTTATTTTCAAGCAATGAAGGCAGAAAGGATAGGCAGTCGTCTTTATTTTCAGTACCTACGCATGAGCTTCTTGGACAAATTACCATCAGGAAACTTGTTTGCTACAGTCGTGTTATTAATAAAATCTTCTCGAGCTCCACGTTAGTCTAGTGGTCGTGAGCCCGACTGCTGATCACGTGGCCCCGGGTCGAATACCGTGTCGAGCCAAAGTCAGCTATTGGTTTTTTCCATCAAGAAATTCTCAGTAGCAGCCCGGGCTAATAAAGTTGGATGTGCTTCACCCCGTGCCTCGGAAAGTATCGGAAGTAAGTCGTTGTTGACACGCCTGATCTCTCTCCGGTCGTGTTGGATTTCCATTATATTTAGACCATGACTGTGAGGAAATAGAGAGTGTTTGTGCACACACTCGTGCGCTATAGGTCCCGCGTAAATAGCTAGTCTCCGCTAGTCTCCGTAGCAGCCGTGACCGATATTCGGTCTTGGCGGGGTATTATTTAAAAACTCACGCGTCTAACCGAAACTAAAAAAATTCATTATAGATTATGTCGCGTGATATGCAGTTATAAAGTTTGAGCTTCGCGCTATAATTCGTGTACTTTTTATAAAAGTCAAGCACTTGAAACTATCACGCGAACGAGTGTTAAGTATAATTTATTACCAATTTTGCAATAGATATTTTAATTCTCTTTTGAAACCTTACATAATCGCTTTTCATCGCTCAAAGTGTAAAAATAATTAAAGGCAACAACACCATGTGTTTTAAATGAGTAATTTGCCTTTTGAGCTTTCGTAGTCGTTTTTGTGCGTCAAAGCGCTAAATTACGTCAAGTCTTTTATGTTAATTACACTATGAGTAGGGGTACTCGAAGCAAAATCGATTACGGAATTTTCACAAACATATCATGTGCTGTGTGTTGCTATCATTACAGTCTTTCACAAGTCTACTACAATCATTCTATCTAGTGGGGGGACGCCCTACACTTCGTCAACCCGTACGAGGCTGCCATTCGAGAACCTTCCTTCCCCATCGGTTGTCGCTTCTTCGAGCTAAATGAGCGGCTCATTGCCACTTCAGCTTAATCCTTTCGGCTATGTCGGTTAAACTATCACGAGGAGGAACCCCGAGCATAACCCTCTTCATAGCTCTCTAAGCTACGTTGAACTTCCTCATATGGATACCAACACGGTTACTATCATCAATCACGTAATACTGGCCTATAAGTGTAAAAATTGACTATGTTAAAATATAAAGTATCCAGTGAGATCTACCTTGGACCTTTATGGATCTATGGCCTTTAGGAGATGACGATATAATCACTCGGTATATAAAGTAACATCCCATATACGTCCTTATGCTGAGAGGGTTACGGAGCGATTAGACCCCCAACTACCCAGTGCGTGGTGGCGAACTTCACATGCCCTGTAAATATTTCATTCCTTAGAAATGCAGGTTTCTCCACGACACTTTCCTTCACCGCAGACCACGAACACCGGTGGGGATAGAACCTGAGTACAGTGATTTTTTTATCGAATAAGGGTGACGAACGAGTACACAGTCCACCTGGTGGAAAGTGGATGCTGTGGCACATTAGCATCCACATTTATCCTCGATTAAAAATCAAAACGCGGTGTCACCCCTGAGGACTAAGATGGAATGCCTCGTTTCCAGTAAAAAAGGGTCTCCGTATCTCTACACTCACCATACGAAACACACCAGTCTTAAGCTGCTATTTTACGCTGGTATTCTATGATTAAGCTTATACGGTGCGATTTACCATTTAGGGCCTCATCGCCACTTAATACCAGATGGAATTGAGGTCTAGCATTGGCTTAAAATAAGTAAAAATAGCACTTAGCACCTGCGCTACATCCGGTATATACTTAGAGGATATATTACTATATTATACGTGGTAGAGCCTTGCTGCAGTTATATTAGTAGTATAGCTGCAGCACGAATGGGTCGGCTCGAACGGGGAAGGACCACGCTCTTACAGAATACCAGCGTGAAATAGTAGCATAATGCTGCTGTGTTTCGTATGGTGGGTGTAGAGAACCGGAGACCCTTTTTACTGGAAAATAGGCATTCCATCTTAGTCCTCACGGGTGACAAAGCATCTGTAGGTATGGGCCACAGCAACCACTTACTATCAGGTGGAATGTGTGCTCGTTTGTCGCCTTGTCCTATATAAAAAAATCAGATGTAAATATCCAATTCGACCACGGCGAAGTGTGACGTCAAAGGGTAATTAATAAATATGGTAAAACCTTCTGAACATTGGAGAGGCCTATATCTAGTTGTGGACTCTTACTAAAGAATAGAATGTCTGAAAACGCCTTGAGCAAAAATTGCATGTCTGAATTGGTTAAAATATATGGATAATAAGTCATTTTTTAACGATGTAAATTTATCTGTTGTAATTTGTGATTCAAAATAAAATTAATTTTTTTAAATCTATATTCTGTTATATAATTTTTATAAAAAGTATATTTTTTGTATATGTATACTTTAGGGTTTCATTAAATAAAGTACCTACCCATTCATTCATTGTACTTATTCACGCGGGACTCACCTACCTCTTTGTCAAGCGAAAAACGTAACGTATACTCACGCCTATGGCATTTTTGTCTTGGGCGTCATTCCGTTTCGCGGCGCTGTCAGCACGCCCCGATGTGTCATCGTGCACCAGGACAGGACAGTATGACGCACCGGCTGGAACACGACCCGAACTATAATAGTAAGCTGCTGTTGATAACAGTACAATTTTAGATATTAACTCTGCTTTGTTGATTGTCTTCGTTCTATTGTTAGTACTACCATTTGCAAGTGATATTTTTAACGATTTACTCTCCGTTGACGTTTTAAAAACTTAATTCTTAAACAACTTTGCGTGCTTTGCGTTACTTTTTAACGTTTTCAACTCCTAAAGAATATATCAGACATACGTATTTATTCTAACACGAAAGCATATTTTTTTAAGTTCATGCCTAACTCTTAAAAATAAACATCTAATTCTAACTAGCTAACAGTGTCGCTAATAGAATAAAGTTACAAGAATTTTTACACAGACATTATTATTATAAAAACCATTTTTAATAGTGAACTCTACCAAAGTACCGTACCACTAAATGAAATAATAGTAACGACTAATGACTGTACCGTAGAAATATAATTAACTAGCGATCCGCCCAGGCTTCGCACGGGTGATTTCTAAATCTCAGCAACAGCGCCACGTACCGGGTCCGATTGGAAATCGAAACCATCCGGGGAACCACTCAAAGGTAGATAATAAATTTCAACAGTCGTTCGAGGCGTTTTCGAGTTTTAATGAGAATAACGATCAGCAATCGCTTTTTAATAGAGATAGATTTTTTTAAACGTTACCCCTACACTAAGATTTTCTCTTGTATCGTAGGGGCTGTTTACAAACATAAATTGCACAAGGACAAACATCCAGACCCGGAACAACTATTTGTAGGCCATACAAATATTTGTTCCGTGCGGGATTCGAACCCGCGACCCCCAGCGCAGCCACTCATTGCTAAGCCACTGCGCCACGGAGGCGTCATCAATCAATTAACTATCTTAAATAAAAATATTCTGTCAGTATCGACTAAATAGTATAGTAGACATTTTCATAAAGCGATAAGTTATAGCTTATAGCTTTCCCCTAAGTAGCGAAGGATACCGTAAAACCAATTCCCATCACATGGAAGTAAAATACATTTATTAAACAAGGAGGTCAAATAAAATCCATATATTTGATTTGTATACCCAACAACAACACAACAGAAACAGGAGGAGGACGTACTCAATTCGACTGTATGTGTGTTACCTCAGAACTTTTTTCTAGGTAGGTAAGGTTTTTACTAGGTGGTTTTGATGATTATTTTTTATTTGAAAGCTGGTGTTTCTCTTGTCCCATATTGATCAAGATCAAGACCAGTAGTTCTTGAGTAATCCTTAACAATTTTTATTGAATTGACTTGATGATGATGTTCTCATTTCATTTATATTTAAGTCGGTTGTACATTTTATTTTATTTTATTCCTTGTTTACCGTAATCCTCATCAGGCAATACACAGTCAACTGCTAGACTTTGGCCTCTCCCGTGTACATAAGTAGGTAGTTAACCTTTTAAATTACAAAAGAGGTAAGCTGTTAGTGCGATTTACCATTTTCGGCTACATCTTACCATCTCATAGTTTCTACCAATAAAAAGTGTCTCCGGCTCTCTACACTCACTATACGAAACGCAACAGCATTAGGCCGATATTTTACGCTGGTATTCTGTGAGAGTGTGATCCTAGCCCGCTCGAGCCGACCCATTTGTGTGCTACAACCATATTATACGAGTAGCTGCAGCGAGGCTCTACCACGATCAGATTGACGTTGTTCGTCACTTATGATGCGTTTATATAAACAAAAATATAGACAGACAGACAATTCTTAAAATGAGATAATTGTAATTAATTACATATAGGGTACATATGTAATTAATTACAATACTGTCGCATCCGAAGCTTGAAGCTTCAGGAAGCGGATACTAGGGACAAATATCACACGAGGGTAGCCGAAAAGCTTGACACCATCGATGGCAGGAAAAAATGTGTGGAGAGAACATGGCAGAACCTTAGGGATGGAATAGTAAGTGCAGCGGAAGAAGTATGTGGAACGACAAAAAGAGGTAGTAGTAAAAGAAGAGATGCATGGTGGAATGATGAAGTGAGAGAAGCTGTAAAAAAGAAGAAAAAAGCATGGTTAGACTACTTGGCCTCTAGTAACGATGAGCATATGAGAGAGAAGATGAAAGAAAGATATAAGCTGCAGAAAGTTCATGCGAAAACATTGATTGAGGAAGTACGTGAAAGGTGTAAAATAGAAGCGGGCGAGAGGTTGTCGCACAACTTTAAGGAAAACTCCAAACTCTTCTGGAAAGAGGTTGGAAGGTCCCGGAGTGGTGCGACAGCCTTAAGAATGAACAAAGTGCTTTCGAAAACCAATGACGTCCTCTCAGAAAAATCGGACGTCATGCAGCAATGGAGCGAATTTTATAGAGAAATGTATGCGTGTCATGATCTTAGTGAAGGATCCGGGGGTGACGCCGTGACTGGCACGCCAGACACGGACCTCGATGACACTGAGGTCATCAGCATGAAAGAGATTGAACGTGCGATTCGAAGTTTGAAATGTGGTAAGGCTGCGGGACTAGACAGAGTTACTGCTGAAATGGTCAAGTACGGTGGGCCTCGCGTCTGGGACAGCTTTCGTCTGCTGTGCAATTTGTGCTGGCGGACGAGAGATGTCCCGGATGATTGGCGATCCGCGGTCATTGTGCCTTTATATAAAGGTATAGGTTCACATTTTGACTGCGGGTGCTATCGGGCGATCAGCTTGACCAGTTTAGCAAGTAAAGTTTACTCAAAGGTTTTGACACGTAGGATGCAAGAGAAATCGGAAAGATTCTTATGGGAGGCACAATGCGGATTTAGACCTGGAAGAGGATGCACTGATCAAATGTTTTCTCTCCGCATGATCACGGAAAAGCTTCTGAGTGTTAACCAGAGGATTTTCTGTGCTTTTGTGGATCTGGAGAAAGCATTTGATAAGGTTATAAGGAAGAAAATGTGGGAACTGTTGCCGGGATATGGTGTGGATGGTCGATTGTTAAGAGCTGTGCAGTCACTTTACTGTGACTGTAAAGCCTGTGTGCGGGTAGGGCATGACCTGTCACCCACGTTTAGCGTCCAAACGGGCGTAAAACAGGGTTGTGTCATGTCTTCCTGGCTGTTCATACTGCATCTCGACAGCTGTTTACAGAAGTTGAAAAACAGCTGTTTGGGTGTGAAATTGGGTGACATTAAAGTTAATTGTCTGCTGTATGCTGATGATGCAGTGCTTATTGCACCATCAAAACTTCATCATCAGAACTGCAGGCATTAGTCACGTGTATGAAAGAGGAATGTGAAATTAAAGGTCTCCGTTTGAATGCTAATAAAACTAAGGTTCTGGTATTTGAAAAGGACGAAGAGAGAACGAAATTTGAAATATGGGTAAATCAGGAATGCCTAAAACAGGTAAATGAAATTGTATACTTGGGGAGTGCTTTCAGCCGGGATGGAAGATGTGATTTAGATGTGGATAGGCATGTCGCTGCCGGAAACAAAGTCAACGGTGCCCTGAATGCATTAGTAAAAAGGCAAGGCGTGGTGAAGAGTGCACGCCTTGCAATACATAACGCAGTGTTGGTACCGACTTTGTTATATGGCAGCGAAACCTGGGTATGCCAGAAGAAGCATAAAAGCAAGTTGAATGCAGTGGAGATGCGATCTCTTCGTAAAATGTGTGGCGTTAGCATAGCCGACCGAAAGCGAAACGAAGAGATTCGCAATATGGCAGGATTGAAAGATCACCTTATCACAAAAATCGATAGGGGCGTACTCCAATAGTTTGGGCACGTTGAGCAAATGAGTGAAGACCGAATGGTGAAGAAAATATATAGAGCGAAAGTAAATATTAAAAGGTGTCGAGGTAGACCCAGACTAACTTTCGAAGACCATGTGAGCAAATTGCTCGAAGAAGGGAAGGTCAAGAGTACTCGGATACCTAGACGTGCATGTATGAAGAAGTTAATGAACCTGAAAGAAGCGAAAGAAGTATGTAAGGATCGTGACACTTGGCGATCTGTTCTCTCTGGCTACCCCGTTAGGGATTGTGCGTGAAGATAAGTAAGTAAGTAAGTAAGTACTGACAATACTCAGTATACAGTACTCAGTAGTTTTTTTTTCTTCACAAAAATATAAAGTACAGAAAAGACTAGAGATGAAACGGATATCCGGTAACTAACTATCCGGTATTCGGTCTATCCGGCCTAAAATGACTATCCGGCCGGATACCGGATAACCAACAGCTATCCGGCTGGATACCGGATTTAAAAAAATTATCGAATTTAGTTAAATACTTCATTTACGTCACTTAAGAAATATAATCAGTAATCAATCACAAAATTTTCGTTTTAAAACTTAAAAAATTAGTACTCCTACTGCGTTACCTAAGGCACAGAATAAATAACTATATTACGTAGCTTAGGGCAAATTATGGTGAATAAATACTAATTAAAGTTTCGTCTGTCTTCATACACAAGGCCAGCTTCAAAGTCTTTCGCTGTACACACTGCTGCAGTGTGCTGAAAGATATATTTTGGCAAACTTTGATAAATTTGGGCATTGTGTAGTAATACCTGCCCACCAAATATGAGGGTCACGATCGCGAACAGTTTACACTGACTTTAATTTTCGCTTCTTGCGATGCACCAAACGGCAATGTTCGGCAGAATATCCGGCTATCCGGCGATAAGACTGGCCGAATATCCGGTATCCGGTATCCGGCCAAACAGCTATCCGTTTCATATTTAGTAAAGATACCTGCAAGTACAGACACCTGCAAGTTACATTTTTATTATATTACGTATATAGATATATTCTTTTTTAAATAATAATATAGACGGTAAAATAAGTTTCGTAGGCACACCCATTTTTTATAAATATAAAGTTATACTTTGAAGTTACATTTTTGTTAGTGTAAAATTTCTCTCACCATGTAATGGCGGTGTAATAGGGTCTCTCTCACAAAGTAGTGACGGTGTACCTTTGGTTTTATCTCTGCGATAAAACTATGCAGTCGAACTGTACAGATAAATAGTACTTCTGGTTATAGTAAAATAAAGTATATCAACAGTGCAGCAGGTGACATAATATGCTATATGTATATCCTACCAAAAACATAAATGTGAAAAAGGTCCAAGTTCGATATTTTTGATCGAAGCAAGTTCGGCACAAAGAACGACGAACCCCCAAGGTTGTCAACTTCGTCTTTAAATTGGTTGAAATCTGAAGCTGAACGCATCGTCCTTTTCTGAACTTCGCTGCCGTGTATAATATCTAAAATATTATTTATTATGTCGTCTGCAGATTGGACGATTCGACATTCTACAAACGGAGTCGAGTGTTTGCAAACCAAAACAAAATGTTTGTTTGTAAAAAAAGTATCCGGTTCTCTACACTCACCACACGAAAAACAGCAGCGTTAAGCTACTATTTCACGCTGGTATTCTGTGAGAGCGTGGTCCTTCCCCGGTCGAGCCGACCCATTCGTGCTATAACTACACTTCTAATATAACTGCAGCACGGCTCTACCACGAATACTACGTCTTCAGGGATGACAATGCGTGAACATTTTGATTCCTAATTGGTGGTAGATGGTGGTGTTTATACGCCACAGTATCCACTTACGACCAGATGGATGATGTACTCGTGTGTTACTCTTTCTTCACTAAAATAAAATGTTTGGTATTTTAATTAGAGATAAGGATGTATTTATACCCTCTTTTCTAGCATTACATATCACTATTATTTTATTTGAAACGTTATTTTTATTTGAAACGTTATTATTCACAAACATACTATGATAGATAAACACGACATAAATAACGCGATTTGTAATACAAATAACACGACACATAACCAAAGAATATATACACTACGTGAAACATAACTGAATTTATAACCTTGATCATCAATTTTCCTAATTGCGAATAGTTTAGGTCAAAGGTTAATGAACTTGTGTTGCGTTCACGTAGTCCAAGCTGACCATATCAATAGTTCTGAATGGGGGGCGTCTTGAATTGTAATAGAGCGTTAAAATAATGAAGTGAACTTTCATTCACCGCGGCACGGTAGTCGCGTGAATGAGCTCCGTAAGGGCTGCTCGTTGACGGACGTAAGCACAATGAGGTAGACGTCGTCAGCCCGTTTATTGTATTGTATTTGGCATGTGAGCGTGAAAATAAATCTACATATTTACAATGTTTATTTTGGGATTTGCATTACCATATAGTATTGCTAATGGTGATCCCTAAACAAATTTTAAAAGCGACCGCGTGGCTTAACGGCCTGCGACATGCAGTTTAGTAGATCTTAGGTTCGTTTGGAACAAATCTTTTGATCTTACATCACTGCTTTACACATTGCGCAGATGAAAACTGCCGATGCATTTCAATATTGACAAGGGGTCGAAACCGGCCAGGTGATCATCACTAAGCAAGACATACGTTAATGTGTGAAACAAAACTCTCGATTCCACGTATATTTAGACAAGTAAATGTATTCATATGACTGCCGCTCGCTTAGAAGGCGACGCAGTTGGTTTATCAACTCTGTATTGGAGAGTTATGTCGTGTCTTTGTTCGGCTTACAATGGTGTGCCGAGGTGAGTTGGATAGGCGTGGAGCGCGGGGCGAAGGCGTAGGTGGCGCTATCGTTCGCCGGAAGAGGCGCCGTATCCTGCGGAAGATAAGCGCTCAACCTCATCTGCGTAGCGCGTTGTGCCGGTTCACATCGTTTCCACATAACCAATCTTGACTAATCGACAATTAAAATCTATTTAATTTTTTATTCATGTATCGTGTTAAATAATTCTATGACTATGAACACAGATTTCAAAACTAGTGAACGTAACACTTTTGTGTAGGTAAATATAATGCTAGTGACATTTTTTTGCACCGCCGCGCCGGCGGCTCTATGTGATTGCGTGTGCGCATTCCGCGCTGCACATTGTAAATGTACACGCATAGTTCGTGCTCCATTTACGTTATCATGTCGATGAAATAAATTTATATTCGCTATTTACGGTATGTACCGAATGCAAGTAGATTCTTGTAAACTATTAATTTTACTATTGTGCAATCACACAGTTATTAAAGAATTGTTTCATGCTGTACATTTAAATCCGTTACTTAGGTATAAAATTATTTATCCTTGACTAATTTTTTTTTGTTTTATTTTACGACTGAAAGACTTACGTATGTACAAGTTCCTTGCTGAGTTTCTCCGATGCTTTTGTACTATAACAATACAAGAAAACATTGTTTTCTTTGAATAATGCATCCAAATATCGAAACAATATCCGTCCAACATTCGTTCGGTAGTTGCTAACGCATGTCAGCACTAGAGTAATCCGCAAAATGTCCGTAACGAATTCGCCACGTGATTGTTTAACACGTACCCGGTATAGGTTCACGACACCGCTAGATTGGCTCTTGTTGACAATGGAGAATAGAGTAAAAGATATGAGAAGGATAGTACCAGTAGACCAGGATACTAGCTGATATGAATAGAATTATATTTTAGCACGGTCCCATTCCCGCACTATATGATAGGACTCCTTTCCTGTCTAAGAGTCCGTTTAGGTAGGTACCACCTAGGGCTGCCACCTTTTTTTGAACAAACATAGTATTTTTCCCAAAATAAATGCAAAAATATTGTACTTTTAAGAAATTCGGGAGAAAAAAGTACACATTTATCTTTATAAATTTTACCATAATTATTTGTTATTGCTCTTTGCTTTTAAATTTTTACCATTAAAATAATGCAAAAGGAATCTGAGCAATTTAGATTCATATTAAAATAAATTATCAATCAATTTTTATTTAAATTATTACACGCTCTTTTTCTTCTTTCAATTTTACATTTATGACGGAAAAATTCTTGTCGTAAAACTTATTGGTGCCAGTCTTCCAATCACAGTTAATATAAAAAACGCGACAGTTGAATTAGGGATAAAAATATAGTATTATTCATACTGTATTATTTTTCTTAATAGGTATATAGGTAGTACAATTGACTGAAATGTAGTACGATATTATATATTACGTTATAGTACGGGCACCCTTTAACTATTTGTGCGGCAAAATAACTGTGTTTGCTCTATTGTGTTCCGGTCTGAAGGGTATTGAGAGTCAGATAATTACAGGCACAGAGACCTTCAATCTTGGTCCTCAGAGGTCACCAGCGCATCTGTTGCCTTCTTTGTTTGGAGTCGGCTTCAGGCGTTCATAGACTGCAGCAGCCACTAACCTTCAGGTGAACTGTAAGTTCGTTTATCACTAGAGTATTTTTAAAGCGGATTATGAGGTAATTCATTCTTCAGAAAATTGCTTGTTAAAGTTATTCTGATTTTCCACAATTTTCAAAAAGCAGACATTTAAAATTGTTATGATATGATAACACTAGCTATTATTTTCTGTATGGGACAGTCATATCTTACAGATATGACTGTCCCATACAGAATCACTGGGTGGGCGTAGTCATAGGATTAAAATAATGTGTAATTACTTACAATACTAACATAGTTTTAAGCCAATATTGTTACTAACAACATTACTAACAATATATGGACCAAGGTCTGAAATAAAATTATTATTATTATTTTACTTTAAAATCACTGTTCTGACAAATGGACGTTTCCTAACTTTGAGCTAATGTGGGCGTAGCTGTTGTAGCTAATTGTTATTCAGTTCAGATGTTGAGGACATGACGCGGGGCGACGCCAGCCTCGGCCGCGACTGTCGCAGTGTCTTCCACCGCACGAATGATTAGGAGGTCGTTGCTCGACCCTTGTCTGGCCGCGATATGCCTATTTATTAATTATACCGATAATTACGCAAGTTCGCTGTTTTTTCTTAGTGCAAACAAAATGACACGTAAGTGAAGATAAATTGTGTAAACAGCCACAAAGAAAATCATAGAGGTTCGAGTACAATGTTGATACTATTTATCTTTTATTAGTCACTTTAGAGAAGGTATGTACACTATACAAGCTGTTAAGTATAAAACAGGCATTACAAAATTAAAAAGCACACAAAGAAACACAAATGAAATTGTAATAAAATTATCTAAAATTGAAATGATAAAATAAGTAAGTATAAGTATGCGACTGTTGATGAACCGAGACAAAATAGAATAATTTTGTGTTTTAATCGTGTTGTCTAGGGTAACCTTAATCACACAGAATTACAGAATATCAGCGTAAAATAGCAGCTTAACGCTACTGTGTTTCGTATGGTAAGCGTGGGGAACCGGAAACCCTTTCTTACTGGAGACGAGGCATTCCATCCTAAAACTCACGGATGACAACGCATCTGCATTTTGATTCGTAATCGAGGAGAGATGTAGATGTCTATGTGCCACGCAATCGCTTAACATCAGGTGCACCGTGTGCTCGTTTGTTACCCTATGTAGTGTTATGCTACTTACATATCATTTTACATTCATTTTTTTCATTCTGTTTTTGATTTTCTGCATTCACCTCAAAACTGGATATTTTGCATCACCTTTATTTCCATAGGATCTTGTAACGTTTTTAAACCATAAGAACACAATAACAAATCATTTTCACTTCGTATTTTCACGTTATCAGCACTTTTTAAATCCATTTTCACTTCGTATTTTCACGTTATCAGCACTTTTTAAATCGGTGTCAATGGAGTCTACCTTTTTCGGTCTTTTATTTAGTTCTCCGTAACTGTGCAATTTCGGGCTTCGTGCGCGCTGTTGCGCTACCTTTTTTCCTTTATAAATAATATCTCATTTTTCACTTAAATCTTGCCCTTTCTCTATTACGAGCCTAAAACCAAAATTTTTGACATGTTTTGACATCGTTGTTTATCTGGTTGTCATGACAATTTTTATTCAAATTCGTTACCGGCCTGATGTTTTTACTTCAATATTTCCGCAAAAATACTCTTTTCCTCTTGGCCATTTACAAAAATTTGCTTTTAATTTAAATAATTTCAAATTTAATTTAAATAATTACCCGTTCTTATCCCAGATCCGTCAAAAAGTATAAAAGCCGAACAATCGGCCAATAAAGGGGAGTCTCACTTCAGCTTTCATACGAGAAGCACCTCCTAAAGGCCTTATTCGCACTGCCTCGGGATCTTGCAAGCCCCTGCCTTCTCCTGAAGTTGTCGCCTAGCCACGCCTACGCCTCCACCTACTAGTGCCCGCGCTATCTTCGGCCGTTGTGCGTGCTTGCCTCAAGCGCTGCGTGTGCCTACTACAGACGCTGCGTGTTCCTACTCCAGACGCTGCGTGTCTACTCCGGGCGCTGTGTGTGTCTACCCCGGGCGTTGTGTGTGCTTACTCCGGGCGCTGTGTGTGCCTACTTCAAGCGCTGCGTGTACCTAGATCAGGCGCTGTGCACCTACCATAGGCATAGCCTGTGCATACATTGTTTCAGTGCTCATTTATCTTTGTTATTAACATTTTTTAAAAAAAATTGTAATTCACTATCATCATTACAGCCCATCATCACCTTCATACCTTTTTTTATAAAAGAAACTGTAAATATCTTTACAAATTTTAAATAAATTATTTTCTTTTTGGTTGTTTCGTTGTTAGGTTAGGTTCTTTAGTTTTTAACTGTCGCTTTACGACACCTAATTCTTTAAAAACAATCGGGACATAATTAAAAGGTGTTTGTAACAGCATATGAAGATGTCTTAATTATTACAACACCCATACTCAGAGTATCTAAATATGTAATTTAGTTTAGCCTCTAATGGAATAGGTTCTATTAAAACTTTAATTCTATTAAAAGTGACTTTCAATAAGTTTTATATGTAATTTCTATTGAATAAAGAAGTTTCTGTTACTGTTTCTATAGAGCTGGCTTCACAAACTGAGCTTAATGTTTAATTCTTAAGTTTGGTGATGTCACCACACTACTCAAAATTATAATATTTTAATATATATGGAAAATGTATGCCAATTATTGTTCTAAAATAATAACTACTAATTTAACACCGGCGAGATAAATTTTTATTTTCATCGATTTTTTTCACATTGTCCACTTAGTCCACAAAACAATTAACAAAGAACAGATTAACCCGTTTACTCCAAAAGAACAATAAATGCCATCAATTTCAAAACCATAAGCGAATGGCTACAAAATCGAAATTATTTCTTACCAAATTAGGAGTAGAAAATCCAGAAATAAAACTCAAACCGATGGCACTTCCCTAGTTCCATTTCCTAAAGACGCCAATTGACCATCTTAAAGTCAACTTAGAAGATTATCAGACGGCAGAAGCCCCTGTCACAAGAAAACACCACTAATATACACTGTTTGGAAGAACAACCGTTTCTACCGCAACCGGAATCAAAACTTTTAAAAATGAATGTTTGGAACACGGCCTTAATCAGCCAATTCGGTCATACGCACCCATGATGAGTACTTTGGAGTACAAAATCGGAGCAAGCCGTGACCATCTAATCTATGCTCTGTGCCAAGTTACAATTTCACCTTTAAAATCGAGAGGACAGGTAGGTGTTAACAGTTTAAAGTTGCCAGTAAAGGGACCGCGGGCTGATACGCACTACGCGACAAATGTAACTAGTGATGCAACGAATACGAATGTACATATTCGCCAAATAGTAAAATTTACAGAATACATATTCGTCGTGAAATTACAGCAAGGTAATGAGCAAGCAAGAAAATTGAGCCAAATTATTGATATTCTGGTCAATTCTGAAGAAGCTACTAAAGAGCTAAGCAAAGAATCAACGACATTATCCCAAGCAATTCCAATAATACGAAGTCTTAAATCTTGCCTCTGATCCATTGGACTTTTATTTGGCGAGAAGATGTCCATTTAACAAGGCTGAAAAAACTCGCCCAAAAATATTTTTCAATGAAACCAGTCGCCTCGGAAAGGCTTTTTTCAACGGCTGGGAACATCCAGACTGAAAAAAGAAATCGCTTAAAACCAGAATATCTACATTTTTTAAATAAAAATTTGGCTGTTGTGAATTTTAATTATTAGAACAACAGAAAACCAACAAATAAATTAGTTTTTCATTACCATGGCGAAATATTCGTATTTGTATTCGCCGAGGTTTGATATTCGTATTCGTATTCGTAAAAGTAGTATTCGTTGCACCACTGGTTGTAACGCACAACGTTATATTTAGTTGCTTAACCATCGCCGTCGTTTAAATATTAAAATTGCCAATTTTTTTGCATTTGTTACAAACTTTCTTAATAATATTTACATTCATCTGGTTTCCAGGCATTTTAGTGAATGTCGTATAATAGTAGAGTACCCGGTTGACCGAGCTTTGCTCGGTATTTTTCGCTCGGTTTTTTTTTAATTCGTGTGTTTTGGAAATTACATTTAGATACAAATTACATACTGGTGAAATACGAAATTTTTGATCTTAGCGACATAATAGAAAAAACTGAACTGATTATTTGAATAAAAAATCATGAGTGCAATTTGTTTAATTTAAATTTTCGTGTTTTTTTTTAAAAATACTAAAAAAGGGCTCGAAAAAATAGATTTTCTCAAAAAAGAAAGGAACATGAAAAAAAAATTAAAAAAAGACGGTCGGTCGGCCTGGGCTCGAACCGGGGTTTTACGATTCTGTGACCGAACATTATACCAATTAAGCTATTTATAATCACTAACAATTCGTCAAAATTTACCTTCTTATTCTAACGATATTGTAGCAGTTTTTCATTGCCTAAAAACACGGACAAAAAGACATTTTCTAAAAATAAATCCCAGCTAGATCGACTTATTATCCCCGAAACTCTGGACACTAAATTTTACGAAAATCGTTGGAGCCGTTTCCGAGATCCCGATTATATATATATATACAAGAATTGCTCGTTTAATAGTATAGGATTCAATCAATTTAGGTACATAAATAATTTTAATTTTGCATATCGAATCTCAATCGACCTTGACGTTTATCTTGTTTTTAGTCAAAAGGCATTAGAGTTAAAGATCATATTAACTTAACCCGCGCCTTTGCGTTGATACTTGATATCGAGTTGACATTTCAGCTCAAGAATCGAACATTTGAAATTTATGTACATGTATTGTACATAGGTATGTATAAATTGGACGATTCCAGTTTATCTTATTGAGACATTCTAATTGCACTGAAAGTTATCTAAGCGGCGGATATTGCAAAGCCCTGCGCATTTAAGACACATCGAACGCTATCTTATCATTGCCCTACTGACTCTATGTAATGTAGTCCGCGACATAACTAATAGCGTTCGTACTTTGCTCATTCACAGCTCTGCATTATCGATACCTTATCACAGCACGTAGGTATTATTAAATGTTCTGTTATAATACGATTCACCATAAAACTGCGCACCTTAACCATGATGCACACATTTTTTTAATTCTGCACAAAACTATATTATCTTAATAAAATTAATTAATTTTTAAGTCCGAACACACAAAAAATAAATCATTTGTGTGATTTCGTAATCGCTATTTTACTTTATGAATTTTCATTCTAATGGATGACGTAACATTGATAGATTTTAAACCGTTTTAAAACGTATAATATTTGATTCAAATCGGCGACAGATTTTTAATTACTTCTACTTAACCAATTCTCATGAAACTTCACACACCTTTTACAATACATCATTAATAATTATATAAATTCCGGGTTTCATTTTTTAAATTCTGACGCTGCAGGGGTAGGATTGACGATCTGTCGAATTGTAGAAAAGAAGTTTTGAATACCAAGAATGGACTCTATTATTGAACTTTTTGTACGTGTTAGAGCCCCGCTGCAGCTGCGTTAAGGCCGCAGTGCACCTGTAAAAATGGTTAGTCTCAATCGCACAATCAATATTTTATGTAGCCAAAAAATAACAGACTAACTTAAAAGAGCAATCAATAATAGTTTCCGACCTTGGTATTTACAGACGGGCTTCCTCTCGAAAATTATTACCCTGTTGTCCTTCTTGTGGGACTCCACCTAATTTGCCGACTAAAATTATTTATATTTCTTGTATTTATTGTACAACAAACCTTCGGTTGTTATAAATGGAGATGTTGCTCTTACTCGTATAAAGTAATTACAATCAGAAGCTGTGAGTGGCAGCTGTGGTATGTGGGTATTGGTTACAGTTTACTTTTAAGAGTGGGGCTCAACAGCACCATAATGAATAGATCCTAAGAGCGACTCGCATTGGCCCCGATCCAGAAATAGGCAATCCACGGTTCAAGTGTACGCCATTTCCGGAGTAAATGTACGTACTATATATAGTTTTACGCCCGGTTGGCGCCACTGTTTAGTGTCTGCCGGGTGTAATTTTTACTCGTTTTCAAATAAGTTTTTTATTACCAGGATTTTGTATTACATTTTTTTATACCTACACAATTATATTTTATATATTTTTGTCACTAGTAATTAAAATAAAAACTAGAAACTAAACTAAAATTATCTAATTTGATTATTTGTTCATAATTGTCAACAGTTCTTACCAAAGATTTCAAATGTTTAACATTCCATATCACACATGGACCTGATGAACACCTGAGGCACTGAAGGTGTCACTGGAGCTAGCACCGAAAAATCTGCATCGCCCTTAGCGTAGCATTTAAACTTCGGAATTAGGCGATAGACGGAAAACGTTTTATAGGTTTTGTAAAAGTAAAATCATATGTTCTATCTATACGTGGTAGAGTCACGCTGCTGCTGTATTATTTTTGTAGCACGAATGGGTCGGCTCGACCGAGGAAGGACCGCGCTCTCACAGAATACCAGCGTAAAATAGTAATAGTAAGTGTAGTAATAGTAATAGTAGTATAGTGTAAAGATCCGGAGACCCTTTTTTACTCGAATGAGGCGTTCCATCTTTATCTTCAAGGGTGACAACGCATCTGCATTTTGATTCTTAATCGAGGATAAATGTAGATGACTATGGGTCACAGCATCCACATACCGTCAGGTGGACTGTGTGCTCGTTTGTGATCCTTATTTTATTTAAAAAAAATGTTTGTTTTTTCAATAAGCATTAAATTTTCATAAAGTTGAGCATCAATATATTATTGAAAACGAATAGCTTTTAATATAAAAATATAAAAAAAAACTGCTGTGCAAATTGTTACAACTATAGCAAAATCCCTCCAATGAGGTAATCTACGGGGGAGGGTAGGCCTTCTTTCAGTAGACTTTTGACATGCTGTAAAAAATTAATGAATGAAATGTTTAATATATTTGACGAGCTCTTAATTTGTAATTTAGACTCAGTGGTCAAGTGAACATTTATAAATCATGATTTCGTGACACACGGGAAGCGACTTGATATTAGATCATGTACTACCAGTCTGATAACGAACAAGTTCTGAATTTAATGGGTAAGTTCGATATAATCTCCCTTTTAAGCACTTTATTCTCGATTAGAGCCGCCGAAATTATAGCAATCCAACCGATAACACTTAACAGCTTGTGACATTTAGACCGGTATTCATTTTATCGATTTTAATAGAAAACTTTTAACAATGTCAAAATATGTGTAACCTAATATTATGAACTAGACTCAAAACTTGACATTGTAAAGTTTGAGTTTATGCCTGCTTTAATATGATTTATAGTTATTGTTCTGTGGTTTAGAGATTGTCCCTGAATATCGGCCTTAGTGTTGCCTGCCGACAGCGCGGTGATGACGCGATGTGTATTTTGATATTCAATAATGCCAATACTGTGCATACCTGAATACTACAATGTATATAGACGTAGATACTCCACAACCACAACGTACCAGTGCACGCCTTATGAACTAACTATGTAGATCTAAGAAATTACTATGTATGTACGCAATGTGATAACAGACGTGGCTCTTGTTTAGTCTGATACTCACTCTACACTGGCTGTCAATAGTATCTGCTTACATCTGAAAAGAATTGTAATTTTTTGAATGAAATACGTTTGTATTTTTATTATTAAGTTCTTTTCTTTCTTTAATATTGTTAAATACTTGTTCAAGGATGTGTAAGAAGGTATTGTTGTATTGTCCTACTTTATTAATTTTAGTTAACTTTGTATTCAGTGTACTTAATTACTGGGATTAATAAAGTCTACAGACTAAATACTGCTGAATGTTGAACCCAAAATGCGATTCTTTCTGCAGTCTTGAGCTTCCAGTCAAGACAAATTACGTGACACTCCACAACACGTTTGAGACTAAATTACGGCAAGCTATTGTTACACATAAAGCCAAGAGGTCATATTCATTTCAGCAATAATATGGACTTGCACTGTTACATGTAAATTAAGGAGATCGCGATGTCCTGCGAAAAATGCGCTCGACGCTGTTTATAGATACACACAATCATATAAAAACCTAAACGGCGTGCTTCTAACATTTTACAGTATAAATATAGAACTGAAAGTTTGGTAATTTCCTAAAATGCAAATCAAGCAGCCAAAACGGCTTAAATTATTATATGCAATGTGATACAGAATACCTTTTTAAATGCCACTGATAAAAAGGTTTTGGTATTGTTTAAGCACTTTTGTTTTTTCAAAAGGCTCCAAAAAAGGAGGAGGTTCTCAATTCGACGGTATTTTTTATGTGTTTTACCACAGAACTTTTTTCTAGGTGAACCTATTTCCATGATTCATTCTTTATTTGAAAGCTGGTGCTTCTCATGTAGTCCCATAAATTTTTTATCACGATCTAACTACCTAGTAGTTTTTGAGTTACCTTTAATAATGCGTATTTAATCGCCTTTGACAACATTGATGATGTCCTCATTTTATTTATCTCCTCGTCTGTACAAGCGCCATATTCTGGAGTCTCAAATAATATGCGCATCTGTCAAATCGTTTCCATTGATATATGATTTCAATATACCTACTTATTATATATATATATATATATATATATATATATATATATATATATACATATACTCAGTATACTTGTTATATACTAAGTACTTCGGAAAGTGCTCTTTTGTTACTTGTTTCTTTATATAGAAGTTTTCGGTAATAAAAATTAGATCGGTGCTAAGACACAGTGTCATAATAATAATAATGTCGTCCAGACCGAATCTCGATCTTGACTGCTTCTGCGCAGAACAGGATTATAGTGCCCGAGTGTAGGTGCACTCTCTATTGCCTCATTCTCATAGTCCGATGAGACGGTAACCCGACATGACCTGAGTGAGATCAGGCGCAAGACCTTACGGGCCCAAGGCTTTACGTGTTTTCTGAGGCACGGGACAGAAACACCGCCAACTTGCTCACACCGGGTTGCTATTGAAAACTTACCACCAATTCATCGAGGCGGTGGAGACATAGTTTATAAGAAGAATCAAACCCTGAATTCAGAAGCTATTATGTGACAATTAATTTACATTTTTTAGTTCTTGAAATCGACTTTTAAGTTTTATTAAAAGTTTAATTTTTGACACATTTGAGTAGGTTAAGGTATATCACAAGCTCAAGGTATTGTATACAACTAAAATATCGTCTATAATAGTTTAAGAATATCATCTTCTCTTTTCCATCATTAGGACGGGATTCTTTCTCCAAATTTATATGGGACAACTTCTTAAGTACTTCCTATTTTATAAAACACATACCTACTTATATCCAAAAATAACGGTACGGGCGAATTGGGAACCTTCTTCTTTTTTGAAGTCTGCTAAAAGTCGTTTGACATGAACTTATGAACTTTAAACATAGATAATTAGCATGTTACATAGCAATGACTGATGCAATTACATAGAAATTTTGCATGTCCGATCACTACTCAATTTCAACCTCAAATAAAATACACTCTGTAAAAGAGTTTGCAGGAGATTTAGGGTCTGGCGGGCGGAATGTATTTATTTACCTATAGTTATTTCTCATTTTCTACTACGCAGAATATAGTGTCGAACTTATTATAAATATTATAATAGGAAAAGTATAAAATAGGTTCGGCGAAAGGTTCTGATTTTCATATGCAGTGTTTAGAAGTACTAGATCACAAAATACGAGGGCGGCACTGAAATTTACGGGAATCAAGGAAGTGACACAACATTACTATTTAAAAATATATTTATTGCTTTTCGAAGTATTCTTCGCGAAATTTGACACATTTCTCCATACGATGGAACAATCATTGAAGCAACCATTCCATTCGGAAGTTGGGGTCTCCAAAATGGCCGTTTTGTAGGCGTCCACAGCTTCTTCAGTTGATGAAAATCTCTGTGCACGCAATTTTATTCTTTATTTTAGGGAAAGTATAGAAATCATTAGGGCTTAGGTCGGGGCCGTACGGCGGATGGTCTAATAATTCTATGTTTTCTTACTTTAAAAACTCTTTTGTTCTGTGTGCGGTGTGAGAACTCGCATTGTCGTGATGGAGGATGATGCGGCGGTTGCAGTTCTCTTTACGGAGTTCAGAAACGACCTGTGGCAAAAAATACTAGCATACCATTCTGCATTAACCGTTCTTTGTCCCTCAAGAGGAATAGTCGCAACATGGCCGGTTTTGGAGACAAACGTGGCCACCATTTTTTGCAACGAACAATTTTTGTTGGCATTAACTCATTTTCGAACACCCAAACTCGTGACTGGTTGTTTGTTTCGGGTTCGTACGCGTATATCCAGGATTCGCCACCTGATACGATGTTGTATACAGCATTTGAGGATCCTGCGTGGAATCTTTCGAGAGTTCTGACGCACCAAGTAACGCGAGCCGCTTTTTTCTCTTCACAGAGCGAATGCGGTATCCATCGGGAAAACAACTTTTTTACGCCTAATTGTTCATGCAAGATTATTTGTAGTTGACTCATGCCAATGTCTAAAGTTGCCTGAATTTCGCGGTATGTCACATGTCGATCTTCCTCAATCAACTTACGCACAGCATCAACGTTTTCTTGGGTGACTGCAGTTTTTGGACGACCTTGACGGGGATCATCACTGAGCTTGACACGTCCACGTTGAAATTCAGCAAACCAGCGATAAATTGGGGTTTTGGATGGGGCTTCATCACCAAATGCAGAAATCATGCGGTCAACACACTGTTTTTGTGTTAAACCACTTCGAAAGTCATAATAAATCATCGCTCTTGAATTCTCTCGAGTCAATTCCATTTTCTCCATAGATTACTGTATAATTTTCTCAACGACTAAACCAGTTTGACAAAACCTTGTGACAAGACCGAGAATCTTTTTTTTAAATAAATAAATGGTATTCGATTCTTAAAACCAAGGAGTTTTCAATTAAAAAGATTTTAATATGACAGGAACAGTGGAAGTATGTATTACATTCCCGATACTTTTAGTGCAGCCTAGCCTGTACGCCAAGCCATGCTCACTTTCGATCGCGCAATACCAACCTTACGCCCGCCAAGTAGTGATCGAATTAGATCAGAATTATGTAAACATGTCTACCTATGAAAAAACTATTTTTTCGTTTTAAACAAAACCAAAGACACTATGCAATAGATATTAGTATCAAAGACAAAGATATGCTCTTTTATTTTAAACCATAACCTGGCAATGTTTCTTAGAAAAAAAAAAAAGAAATCACTCTGAACTTCCGGCGTTCCACGTGTCACTTTGATGAAGTGTCTCTGTCTTTTTTATAGAATTTTATATTTGTGTCTGGACTAAAAACGAAAGTATTATACTTTTTACATTTCTTGTAATATAGTCAACACGTAGATATATAATTTGTGGTATAAAAAGTGAAAAGTAAATTGCCAAAAGTACTTCAAATTCCGAAAGGCCTGTTTTGGCGGGCGGGTTATAAATGTGTTATTTTTCAAATTCTCATTTATTTTTAGTGTAAAATGTAAGTAAAAATAGTTTTCCTACATATTTTGAAATAACATGACGTTGTATTTATTTCAAATTCACACGAACATATTTTAGAAATATTGTTCGAAATGTCACAGATAAAATATTATTTTATTTTTTTTTTAATTTTTTAATATTTTAATATTTTGGTATGAGTAACGAATGGAAACACATAAAACATAAAATATACATATTTCCAAACAATTTCATATAAATTTCTCCAAAAACAAAGGTGTAGAATTCAAATTAGTAGTAATTTTGTCACTAAAATTGAAGTTTATACTACTATTATGCTATACAGTGTAATTTATATACTTTATTACAATTTCTAGCAACCAAAAATAATTTTATTCGATAGTTTATACATTCAACAAGACTTCCTGTAAGTTTTATCCATAAATATTGTCTCAAAGTGAAAATATAGCAAAATTTGCAATATTGCAAAAAATTTCCTAACCTAGAAATTTTCCCGCCAAAAAGGTCCCGAGTGAACGGGAGTGTAAACATGTTGCGCGCTGTCAGAGCGTAGAAGCTAGTACATCAAGACAGGTAAACAGAGCCGTGGGAGCTCAGATGGTTAGCGCTCTAAAATATTTCGAAGACATATTATGTGAAGTTTACCAACACGTATTAAAGCAGCGCGGTGCACACTACCTTGCCCAACAACCCTCTCAGAAATGAGAGAAGGCATGTTCCCAGCAGTGGGACGTATATAGGCTGTAACAGTGAAACAATTAAATTGCATTTTCGCACAAATATAGACTTTCCAGGAAGGTACCTAAGCTGAAAAAGCAACACATTCGTGATTCTAAATAAACTATAAATAAACGGACTTAAATAAGATTATTAGGTATATATATTATATAAGTATAATACACGTTAGTATTTTCAAAGCGAGAAGAGCAAATCTGAATATTAAAAAGATCTGTTTGGCCTTCAACCAAATAATAGCTAGCTAGTGGTCGCCGCGTCGTTGAAATTCGGTTAAATTCATTAAATCTTAGTAACATAATATCATGATGTAATATCTATGCTTTCAACTGCACATTAATATTTAAAACACATATACCTATCTTTTTTTATAAGATAGGGTGACAAACTGGCAGTCCATCTGATGAAGTGGTTGCTGTGGCCCATAGACTATCTATTCTGGAGTATGAATCAAAATGCAGAGGCGTTGTCAACCCTAAGGACTAAGAAGGAATGCCTCGTTTCCAGTAAAATGGATCTATTCTATATCTTATTTAATATAAAAAATATATCATACTACAGACTATTAAAAAATGAACATTTTAAATCACACTAAAGTCACAGCTTAATTAGTCATATGTGAGTAATTAATTTTTGGCAACATTTTAAAATTCTGGCGCTGTTTTACCTTAACAAAAGCCTCATCACATTTGCCTTGAAGACACCCATATTGTAATTGCACGGAAAGATAGACGCCGGCAAATTATTCCACACCTTTGCGGTACGCATTACTTAAGACGAAGTAAACCGTTCGGTTCGAATGCGTAGAATATCGACCACAAAGGGGTAGAAGCTCGTTGACCGCCTGGTTCACCGGTGGAAAGGGGAGGGAGGAGTAAAGACATGTAATTACTGTGCACACTTCATAATGCATCCCAAATAATTCCGATTTGCAGTCAATTGTAGCATGACAAAGAAAAACCCAGCTTCCTTTAAAACGATGCTTGTAAAAACACTGTTAAAACACAACAAGACAATTTGCCAGTAAGTATGAGGCATTATTGCGACAGGCCAGTTCCCGCTAAGGTCCTCGCATGAGATATGTAAATGAATTCTCGGAACGTCTCTCAAGAGCGACGTACAGATTTCCTTTACACAGAACTTCGTTTCACACTTCTTGACATTTGGAAATCCCGACGCAGCACGAGTTGTTTTGGTACCTGCACTTGTTAATTTTAGGTTTGATTATTTGTTTATCACCATTGCCTTCATGAATTTATTATGGACACAACTGTTTAAGATTAAATTGCATTCAACTTTTACAAAATATATATTTTTTGTTTAATAGTTAAAAATATATGAAAAAGTTTAAAGTTTTGTGTTAAATTTAAATTCAATGCGATTTGTTCTGAAATTCTAAACTCTTTTATTGATTCTGACGGCACTATTAATGCTTCCCATGTAGTCGTAGTAATTTACCCAAGACTAGGGGTCTTGGGTAAATTTTGTTTTTTAGTTATTTACCATTTCAGAATAAATGGTAAATGATAATATGTAGTAGCGTCACGCTGCAGCGTATTAAGGCTGCAGTACGAAAAGGTCAGCTCGACCGAGGAAGAACCACTTTCGCACAGGATAAAAGCGCGAAATAGCATAGCAGCCAAATGCGTATGACAAGTGACAACACAACCGCAAACCTCATTTTAATTCTTTATCGAGGATAATTGTAGGTATCTTGTGCCACTCAAAGCATCCGTTACCATCAGATGGACTGTGTGCTTGTTTGCCAATCCTTCTTCCATGTAAAGAAACCATATCGGAATCTCGGCAACGGCTCCAACGATTTTCATAAAATTTTGTGTGCAGGGAGTTTCGGGGGCAATAAATCGATCTAGCTAGGATTTATTTTTAGAAAATGTCTTTTTGTCCGTGTTTTTAGGCAATGAGAAACTGCTACAATATCGTTAGAATAAGAAGGTAAATTTTGACAGATTATTAATGATTACAAATAGCATAATTGGTATATTGGGCGGTCACAAAATCGTAATACCATGGTTCGAACCCAGACCGACCGACCGACTTTTTTAAATTTTTTTTTCAAGTTCCTTTCTTTTTTGAGAAAATCTATTTTTTCGAGCCCTTTTTTTAGTATTTTTAAATACACGAAAATTTAAATTAAACTAATTGCACTCATGATTTTTTATTCAAATAACCAGTTCGGTTTTTTCTATTATGTCGCTAAGATCAAAAAATATTATTCGTATTTCATCAGTATGTAATTTGTATCTAAATATAATTTCCAAAACACACGAATTAAAAAAACCGAGCGAAAAATACCGAGCAAAGCTCGGTCAACCGGGTATTTTTTTTTTGCGCCCGAAGCAAATATGGGCAACCCTCCGGAAACCGGGGGAGGGAGGTTGGGAATGCCCACAGCATACCACTCAGCCGGCTGCGTGGTTATGTGGTGACTTTTACCCACTAAACCCAACCTTTTAGGAACTGGCTTAACGATCTGACTAGAGATCTCTAAGCCGTATACGAACGCGATCTTCCTTGGCAGAAAGGAGGGCGCAAACAACCGGGTACTACTATTAAAAAACTTTAGGGTACGCAATTCTGAAACTTGTTTTTTTCCGGTGTTACGTCTCTACTCTCTATACCAAACTAGTAACGGTGTTAAGGCTGACCACATACTAAGGAATTCTGTTTCGGGATTCCTTTTCGGAATTCGATTCGGGATTCCAAACGCATTAAGTCCATATAAAATCAAGGACCCGTCACACATTTACGGTAGTTCTCCGTTAAAAATTTTGCGGGCAAAACAGGATTCCGTATGTGTGTAGCCGACTCGTTCTTTCGAATTCCGGGTGTAGTATGTGGCGGGCCTAAGCGTTTTTCTTTTCGATGCGTGGGTTTTTATCGCGCATAATTGTTATTACGATAGCTGTGCAGTATGTGAATGTGCGTCAATAAATAGATTAGTGTCTGCTGCCTACGCTACGTCCATCTATTTATCGAAAATTATAAAGATAGTACTAGTATAGTTGTTGAATTATTCACTAAATCACAACTGCTAGTCATGCTTAACAACTTCCCTGTTCGCGAAAAAAACACAATAGTAAAATAATCGAAGTGTAGTCAAATGGTTAAAAAGTATATTAGATGCGACAAACAAAAATGTAAGCGTCTCGTATTTTTGCATGTTCAACATTCTTTTTTTATTTTCTTGATGATATCTACAACCAGTTAGAATTAAAATACGACGTAATGAGACAGAGTTATTATTTAGAAATTTTGTTTCTAATGTATTACAATAAACTTGTAAATACTACTTACATGATGATGATACAAAATCGTTTTTCAAGTTTTAAAGTTCTACTAAATGTAGTAATTTATTTGCTCGTTTTTTGTCTACGTGGACGAAATCGTAAGTAAAAGCTAGTTTTTCATATTTTCCCTTCCTGCCATTCCTTTTAGTTATGACATAACCTAAAATTGAGGGAGCAAGAGGGATTAAGTAATAATCGAAAAACAACGAAACAGATCAAGAATCAAAATGGGGGGGGAGAGAACATTAATAAAAAAGCAGTGGTTTAACATTTTATCGGTAAGTAGACATTAAAACGTTCAAAGCTTTTTGACTTAAAGTTTTTCGCATTGTTACAATGCTCACGAGAATCGGGCAAAATGTAAAATCTATGGGAGCGACTTGTTGTACACTACGTTGAACGATCAGGGATGCCACATGTGTTCAAAGAAAAAATCGGACAAGTTTTTATTTGTTTTCATTTCTTACAAAAAAAGTACTTTAATACAAAAAATACAAAAATAAAAAGAGAACTTAAATGTACTTTGTTTACTGGAAACTTACTCACTAAACTAGAGCCATTCTACTTTTTTTATATATTTAGAACTCCGACTGCTTTTAATAAAGTCTTATTACCTGAGATAGCATCTTTAAATTCAGTGCTACTAACATATATATTAAAAAAAAACCGCACAATTTACTTTTTAAGTTTGTACGGCGAGGCGATTTCTTTCATCGGTCCATACATTTTGCTTAACGCTGAAGATTCGTTCCACAAAAGCATTAGATATGAGAATACTACACACATACTGTACGATTTTCAATAAATTTGGCGCTGCTTCGTTGTTAAAAAATATGCCTACGAAACGGTCGTGTTGATCGGTAGAAATAATTAAGGATTATTTTACTACCGGACAATCTATTGTCCGGTTTACCAAGATTTTTGGTGACCGGACAAGCATAAAGAAAACCGGATTGTCCGGTCGAAAACCGGACATCTGGCATCCCTATGAACGATACGCATAAGCACCATGAAATCCCTGGCGCTTTGACGTTTTGGTCGCGAGAAAACGAAATCCTTAATGCAAATTAGCGCTGCATGTTTTAATAGTTTGGTTAGACGACTTAACTATTATTTTAGCGCTGCAGCGAACTTTAATTCTAACTCTTACCAAAATGAAGCAAACTTTTGTTTCGGGGTCAATTTTGCTTTAGAAATAGTATTTCTATGGTTTAGGACCTCGATTACGAAGAATTAAAACAAAATAAAAATGTTTATTAGAAAATGATAAAACGCTATTAGTTTTTAATAAAAATAAGTGAACTTTACTATTATACATTTGTTGCTATGGTGGTGAGTCACTATGCCTGCCGTAAGGCCCGTAAGTCCGGCAGAGAGCGCAACAGGCGGCGTCCTGCTTCCACATTTTATTACACCGCGGGCAGCCGGTGTTTTTTTTTTTATATAACTTTTAAAACTTTAACGTTTTAACTATGGTCTGTGGCATTGGGTTCTTCATTTTTCGAAGGAAATTCCGCCATCAACGATCGCCAGAGCTTTATTGTCAAACATACAAAATACTATTATAGTTCGTGCACCGCTTGTAGATGAAATTACACATGGCTCTACCATGTGATTACACATGGTAGAGCCATGTGTAATCTCTGTTTTTTAAGTTAGGCTAAAGATGCTGATTTACCACGTTCGCGGCGGTGAAGTAAAACATCGCGAGGAAACCTGCATGTGTGAGGAATAAGGAAAAAATATTTCGAAGACATGTGAAGTTCGCCAATACGCATAGGGGCAGCGTGGCGGACACTTCCTTGCCCTAAAGCCCTCTCAGAAATGAGGGGAGGCCTGTGTCCAGAAGTGGGACGTATATAGGATGTAACTTTACATTTTTTACTTTTAGGCTAAAGAAAAAAATTTCAAAGAATTTTTTCTATTTTTGAGAAAGCTTACCTTAATCATTAGCACACTTTTGCTAGTTTAAATATAAATCGAGAAACAAAATTTGCACATTTGATTTCTGAAGTGGATATATTCTCTTAAAATTACCGGAAGTTTTATTCACTCGTTTGTTATCAAGCAATTCAAATGCAAGCACTCATTCACACCGTCCTGTATCAGATGAACCGAACACTCGACACAACTGGAGGTACGTCAAACAACCAGGGCTTTCGTAATTTCGTCAATCTATTGATACAATAATTATTACAAATATACTATAAATTTAACAATAAAAAAGATACTTTATTTAAATATTAAATTTCTATACATATACATAAAATTAATGTGTCTGTATATTGATATAAATGTTTTATAAAGGTTATTTGCATGCTATCAAGACATAATTAAAGCATTTTTATAATTTTTGTCTCAGTTAGAGTGACGTCTGTATGTCCGGGCTAATCTTTGGTATTTCTTAACCGATTATGGTAAAACTACGAACACATAGAGATTGTGGTAAAACTACGAACATAGAGATTGTGGTAAAACTACGAACAGATGGAGATAGATTGTGGTAAAACTACGAACAGATAGAGATAGATTGTGGTAAAACTACGAACAGATAGAGATAGATTGTGGTAAAACTACAAACAGATAAAGAACAATGCCAGGACGGATCTAGTCTTTATGGGTTATTCGTTTATCCACCCTAAGAAATCCACCCTAGGCTGAATACTCGGAATCGCATGTTCGTTTTTCACCCCAGATGGATTGGATAATCGGAATTCGTATATTATTTTTCTTCCGATTTTCCTCCTCGGCTGTGTACAGTTGTTTATAAGAACATCATAGAAACTGGGCCAAGATGACTTAGTCGACATTAGCATACTTATAACCATAGATATAAGAAATATATTTCTATGCTTATAACAGATACATACATACATACTTCTTGTTTAAAGGTCAAAACTGAAGTACTTTTAATTGTTCAACTATCTACATATCATTCGATGATTCGATGTGACATAATTTACGCAATTTTGGAGATATCCAAAGATATCTTAAGATGACAGAAATGTTTAATGTGTTTGAAACAAACACGCGTTTCCGAGTATCCACCTTAGGGTGGATAAACGGTATAACTCGTCTTTATTTTGTCCTAAAAACTTAAAGATCTTTTTTGGTAAAACATGTCTATGATTTATTTAAATCTAAATACCGCAAACCTTAGGGTGGATAAACGGTATAACTCGTCTTTATTTTGTCCTAAAAACTTAAAGATCTTTTTTGGTAAAACATGTCTATGATTTACTTAAATCTAAATACCGTAACATAGATAGATTATATATATAGATCTATAGAATCTGGGGCGGTCGCTAACAATAAATAAATAAACTATCTATATAAATAAGATGGGCTAACTTATGACCAACACCCACGGAATTTCAGAATTCGGATCTCATAAAAAAAAAATGCGCCAACAAGCTACCACCATTACTCATTCAAATTTAATGTTCAATTCTTCAAAAGTTCCTTGTTAAGAGCCCGGGCGGCATCAAAGGCTGCTGAACTAAGTGACGTAAGTATGAGTCTCCGAGACTATACTACATTTTTGTACAATTTACTGAAGAGAGTATAAGTTCCTAAAGGAACTGTATTCGAGACTTGTAGTCGCTGCTTTTCTCTTGTTCTCGCTCCAAAGTTAAGCACATAGGTTCTACTACATAGTATCCGAGTGAGCAGAGATAGTCACCGCTCGGCGATTGTGCGAATTATCCGATCCGACTTAAACTAATCCAGATAGCAGTTTAATTTGCATTGACAATATACAAGACTTTGTGATCTGACTTTGTGTGTATCTTACAACTAAACTTAAAACAAAACTTTATTTTTTAAGCGAATGTATTTTTTTTAATTTATATTGTGTTCCGTATTTGAAAAATTAAACGGTAATATTTTTTCTTTTTTATCTATAAAGCTTTAATTAGTCTCTTAAATTATATTTAATTTGAACATGCAGCAGTGGAGTTTTGAAGGCGCTGTAATAAGGTTGAGAACCAGGTTTTTTAAAACACAATAAAAAATTATATCTTTAGCAAGAACACGCAACAAATTCGCAATATTAAACCGACCTCAATTATTTAGTAAAATTGACCTATTATGAAAATGTGTCACATTATCTAGATCGATAAAGTAGTACTTACATTGAATGATAAAGTCCGTGGACAACCGGCCATATATAACTGTAATATGTACTTTATTAGTATTACATTATAGATAGCATGCGCATATCGTGTGGTAGAATGTCTGCGACCCTTCGGACACTCGGACGGCTCATCACTCATCAACACCGGCCCTATTTACATAACAACGTAGGAGCCGGCTCAGCGCCGCGCTACGTCTACGTTTATTCAATTGAATGCTAGTGCGATGAATGTTCGTCCTAAGAACACATAATATACCTCTTATGTCAGTCAAGTCAAAAATCCTCGTGGACTTCATATTTTATAAAAACATCTTTTGCGTGTCAGTAAATTTTAGCAGGAATAAAGTAAAGAATCTTTTATATTCAGAAAATAACATGAATAATGTATTGACCTTTTATTTATAGTATTATTAAAATGAGTAGATCTTAGTATAAAGTTATTGTAATAGGAGTGGCTCTCGAAAGTCAAATGGCGGCTTCCCACCAACGTCTTTTAAATTTCAGTCCGTACGTTGTTATACTCGTTGCTTAGTTTATTTCTTTAGAAAAAGACTGTGATAACGATGGCAATTATTATCTAGAACTGCAAGCCAAACCTGCACCATTATTCTTTCGACATTTTTAATAAGTACAAACGTTTGCAACATCACAAGGGGACTGTGTGGATGAATCACAGACGGGTATTCAGTATTCACGTTAGTGGTTGGACTCACATTTCACTTTACTAAGAAGTACTCTGCCGTCGATTCACTGTCTGTCTAATCATATGAAATGGTATCGATCGATCCGCCTTTGTATAGTATATTTAGAATGATCGTGTTCGGTTCCAAAATAGATTATAAAGGCAGGGTATTGATTAGTTAATAGATGACTTACGTATCAGAAATAACCAAAAAATTAGATAATCCCATTTTCTAATATTAGGAGTAGTTATTGCACTACTTAATAAAAATAATTAATTATATAAAATAAGAATCTGGGATGATTTCAGCAACATCACTTCTAACTGCGAATTTTGCTTAAAAGCAAGGGTGTGGTTATTTGACCAACCAAGTTAGGTATTTCTTAAAATAAGGGTGACAAACGAGCACTCAGTCCACCTGATGGAAAGTGGATGCTGTGGCCCATAGACATCTACATTTACAGTGGATGTTCAAATTATTATACTCAACATATTTATTCCGTTTATTTAGTATTTAAAACCAATTATACTTTACAACGACGGTTTTAGTTCAATCAAATAAATTGATAATGATTAATAATTTTATGCTTTATAGTTTACAACACTAAAATTGTCTACTTTTAACTAGGCAACACTGTATTGCCGCCATTTTGTTTCGTTGTCAATTTTGCATTTCTGTAAGCACATTCTCGCTGTGTCTTTATTATAACTAAGTGAAGGATTTATTCAGTAAAAGGTATGTTTTATTGGTTTTACTTTGTAATTAGTTATTATTCTTCTTGCATTCTGCTGTTTTTTGCTGTCTAATACATATTTTATTTTAAAATTCGTCTTTTTCATCAACATAACCTCACTTTCAATAGATTTGAAGATGGGGAAGCGTTCTGACGTATCTCCAAAAAAGAAAACTGAAATTAAGACTCTGCTACAATACTTTAAATATTCTCAAAGGAAAATAGCAGAAATGTACAAGGTTTCTCAATCTACAGTGCGTAATATCAGTAAAGCTGTGCAACAAGGGGAGTCCATGACGCCGAAACCATAGAAAATCGGAATAAACCCAAAAAAGTCATTAGAGATATTCTCGAAGAGGCTGGAGTTACTCTGTCCGACATGACGTTACGTAGAAGATGGAAGGAACAAAACTTTTCCTGCCGTCGACCATCTAAGAAGCCGAAATTGACTCCTGCCATGCGTCTGAAACGCCTAGAGTTTGCAAAAAAATATAAACACTGGACTGCAGAAGACTGGCATAAAGTAATATATTGTATTTCAAACATATTTTATATTGTATCACCGTATGGACATGTCTTTACAAATGTGAATTGATCATGTTTGGGATTTCTAGGTTTGCTTCTCTGATGAGTCGAGTATCCAGATCTTACAAGACCATACGCAGTTTGTTCGTAGGAGACCAAATGAGAAATTCAAAGAAGACTGTATTGTAGAGAGAGTGAAGCATCCACTATCCGTAATGATCTGGGGAGTTATCAATACAAAGGGTAACGAACGCCTCTACATAGTGGAAAACACCATGCGGCAGGATCAGTACATTAAAGTTCTGTCAGAAAAACTCATTATTTTTCTCTCATTTCATGTATTCCTAAATTGTTTGAATCCTTGATATGTCCAATTATTACGCGTCACTTAAGCACATGTATATCAGACCATCAACATGGGTTTAGGAAGGGCCATTCGATTGAAACTAACCTTGTATCATTTATAATAATAATAATATTATTCCACAACTATCACACAACGCCAGCTAGTCCCAAGCTAAGCAGAGCTTGTGTTATGGGTACTAGACAACTGATAAACATACTTATATATTTCTAAATACATAAATATTATAGATAAATTACACCCAGACACAGAACAAATGATCGTGCTCATCACACAAACATTTGTCCTGGGTGGGAATCGAACCCACGACCTCCGGCTTAGCAGTCAGGGTCACTAACCACTAGACCAACAGGCCTGTCCTTTATGTCGTATCTCTGTAAAGAAATTGACAAAGGACAGGAAGTTGATGCTATATATATGGATTTTTCTAGTGCATTCGATAAAGTCTGTCACTCGCGCTTAATTAACAAGCTAAAAAGATATGGGGTATGTGGATCTTTGCTAGAATGGTTCCAGTCTTATTTAGCAAAAAGACTCCAGTTTGTGGTAGTGAATGGTTACAAATCAGAAAGTTATATAGCGTTCTCAGGCGTCCCGCAAGGATCGCATCTGGGTCCAGTCCTTTTTGCTGCCTAAGTGATTTAAACAGAATTAGTACATGGTGTCAATTAAATGGTATGATACTTAATACTAAAAAATGATATCATATTAAATTCTCAAGAAAGTTTATACCTTTCACGTCCTCCTATAAGATGAACTCTGATACCTTGGAGCAAGTTAAGAAAGTTCGAGATTTAGGCGTAATAGTGGATAGCAAATTAAATTTTAAGTCTCACATTGACGCTACCGTCCAAAAAGCTGGAAGAATGCTTGGCTTCCTAAAACGAAACGCTAAAGGTTTTATGTCAGCCAAAACCAAAATAATTTTATATAACGCCTTGGTTCGAAGTCACCTAGAGTTTGCATCGGTGGTTTGGGGTCCTCAGTTTATCACTTATTCCCAACGCATTGAAAGCATACAGCGTTCATTTACTAGACATCTTGCGTTCCATTCTTCGGGCATTTCCCACCTTAAAACCTATAACGTTCGTCTCAAACATTTCGCAATGATGTCACTTTGTAACCGTCGTGTATTGCTGAATATATTGTTTTTAAAAAAAAATAATTTCTGGTGCCGTAGATTGTAATAACCTACTTCAGTGCATTAATCTTAACATCCCATGCAACTATCCACGCCATCCTATTACTAAAATCTTTTACATCCCTGCCAGTAGAACAAACCTCTTAAAAAATTCGCCTATATCAAAAATCTGCGCCGAATACAACCGGGTATGTGCATTTGTTGACATTGACATTTTTCATGACTCATGCATTAGTTTGAGAAAGAAGTTATCTGTGTACCTGCTCTCTAAGCAGGTTCTTAAAATTTCTTAAAATTTTGTAAAATTATTTTGATAATCTGCGTACTATTTTTGTGCTTTTTTTTGTTTTCTAATATTCGTATTTATAATAACATGTCTTAGATTTTAAGAGAATGTTGTACACGTCTTTTATTGGCGTACATACCAGGCCTTTGTTTTATGTAAGATTTGCATATAAATGTATTGTGTGTTATGCTGTTGATGTGTCATAATAAATAAATAAATAAATAAATAAATAAATAAACTGATCCCACAGACATCAGAATGGTTTCCTAATAAGGATTTCCTGTTTATGCATGAATCAGCCCCATGTCATAAAGCAAAAAAAGTGACAAAATTCCTAAATGACCATCAGATAAAGGTGTTGGAATGGCCTGGTAACTCTCCAGATCTAAACCCCATAGAAAATGTGTGGGCTGCATTAAAAAAGGAAATAGCTAAAGAAAAAGTCATAACTAATAAACAAGAACTGATTGAGAAGATAATCAAACCTTGGTTTAACACCCCAGAATTAAAAACAATATCAAAAAATTGCATAGACAGCATGCCTCGTCGACTTCAGGAAGTTATTGTACAAAAGTGTGGTTTTACAAAATATTAAATTGTAAAAAAACTTGAATTAAATTAACTTTTTACACCAAAAACATGTTTAATTATTTTCAGAAATAGTTTTATAAGCTCTAGTGAAAAATGATACCAGTAAACAGATTAAATTTATTACTTAAAGAAAGTTAAACTTAAAAAACTTAAAAAAAGTCTTATTTCATGGTTTGAGTATAATAATTTGAACACCACCCACTGTATCCTCGATTAAGAATCAAAATGCACATGCGTAGTCACCCCTGAGGACTAAGATGGAACGCCTCGTTTCCAGTAACAAGGGTTTCCGGATCTCCCATACGAAACACAGCGGTATTAAGCTGCTATTTTACGCTGGCATTCTGTGAGAGCGTGGTCCTTCCCCGGTTGAGCCGGGTGGCTCTACCACGTATATATTGATGTTGATTTTTGTTAATAATTAATACTGGAAGGCCCAGGGAACAGGCCATACCTTCAAATACCGCGACCGTCATATTGACGGTATATTGGATGTTTGTGATTGAAAAAAAAATTATGAATTTTGAATGTTGTTTTTAATTACTTTTTCATTCGAATTTCGAAACAAAATTAGAAAAACATGTACAAGTATCGACGCATGATTTATCGTGTGCCTTAAGTTAAGAATAATTATATTAACAAATATTTTTTTTATGCATTTTTGTTAAATATTGTCTACATGAAGTAACAAACTAGGGAATAGGCGTCCGTATGCAGCCAAACAGAAGTGTTGGGCACAGCTGTGTACCGGTGTAAAGAATTTAAATACTCGTAGTCAGTATAATTAAAGGCTGTGAGAAATTTCATCTTTGTCCTCAGAGGTGTTAACGCATTCGTAGACTTTTTGTTTGGAGTTGTTTTGCAGGTGACTGAACATTGACTGTGAGTTGAGTTCGTTTGCCATATTTTATAGAAAAAAACTTGAGGAAAAAACATACAATCGTAACTAACATACATACATACATAAGGTAATACACAATGCATTAATGCTAATTTTGTTGATTTCGTGTTAAAATTGACATGTAATATTTAAACAGCTTGGATTCTATTTAGTTCAAATGATCTTCATAAACTCCGGATATGAATGAGTTCCGGTGAGGGGAAGAAAGCTTCGATAAATGGAGGAAGGTTGCTGAGTTATATTGTCAACAAAACTGATCTCTGATGCCGACGGCATGTAGTTTTTGTACCGTTACATATATAGTATTAACCTTATTCTCCACTAAAATAAGTATCATATCGAATTTAAAACCTACAGCTGTACTAGTACTACCTTATTAGGTTTTTACTATTTCATAAATGTTCTAAGCTCCTTACGTCTGAGTCTTAAAGTTATGTCTTAAGATTTTCTGCCATTCTCTGATACCGTTATAGAAATTTAAAGATTTTTTTAATTTGTAGAAGTGTAGAAAAAAGATTACCTAACTATATTATGTGTAGTATGTTTAGAATACAGAGGCGTTTTGATAAATTATTCTTTATTGTTAAGCTAGATCTAATCAGGTTCGAACAATCTTACAACGTTTTTACAGTATTGTGTAAAGGACATCAACTGCGAGTTTGTGAGCGCTCAATCAGGGAGACGGAGACTCGGCCGTCTTCGAATTGATCGAACGGCCCATTTTGCATTAAGTAGCTTGGAAATAAACTCAAGCGTCATGAATCTACATGGACGTAATGAAGTCTAATGCGTATCAGTATTAAATAACGTAGGCAAATGTTGCTGAACATTCTCACTACCGTAGAGACGGTCGGATAACGGCAACAAGATTCTTTATTAAACTTTTCAGGTGAATGCTTTCGTAACTACTAGTTCTCGAACAATTCTAAATCGATTTTCATAGGGCTACCACAGTGCATAATAAAGTAGACGCTAGTCTTTGTACTCTGTTTATTTTAGCAAGAAGTTTTACAAAAACAAGCCTTAAAATAGGTTTTTATGGGTGCAATAAGGTGATGATTGGAATACATTTTCAAAATAACATTTATTAATTAATGTAGTATGTAAATAATATTAATGTAGAAGCACTATAAGATATCGCTCTCAGTAAGCTTAATTTATTCTTTTAATTAATTTATAAATAAGCTCTATGGTTAAATAACATCAGATGAGCCGCACCTTCGTTTGTCCCCTTTCCTATAAAAAAACAATGTTTTTATGTTTACATTAAAAGTGCTAAATTGAACAGAGTATAGGAGTATAAACTGAGTATAAATGTAAATTTAAACGCCAATGTCAACGGAGATTAGCTATTTGCTCAGGATAGGATTATATAATACACGAGTATGTGTGCAAGCACAGATGTACTCTTTATTCTCTCAATCTCATAGTTCAATGGGACGGCAATCCGACACGACCGGAGAGATCAGGTGCAGGAGCATATGTGCTTTTCGAAGAACGGGGTTTTAGCACCACTTCCTGACCCCGGGCTGCTACTGAGAATTTCTTTATAGAAAAACCCATTAACTAATTTTGGCTTAACCTGGGATTATAGGATTCAAAGCCGGGACCACATAATCGGCTGACGCGCTAACGACTACTAAAGTAACGAGACAGTCAAATAGTCACTTAGTTTAAAGACAGATGTTGGCAATATATTCGGCTTTATTGCAGTTGTACCTACGCATAACGAATGACGAAGCAAACCATTTGATTCGAATGCGTGGTATATCTCCAACAAAGCTGGAGACAGGCCGAAACATTTGGTTATCCGACCGACTGAGAGAGGGAGGAATTATATTCAGTAAATTCTGTACACACTCAGAAATATATTTGATGAAACACATTTTCTATAACCAGATTAATCACCAATTAGTCTCTTATCACAGCTCTGAGTCCAAACCTACTTACTAGGTGGCATTTTGCAGCACCATAAACCCAATGAGCCAGCCTATAAACGGCAGCCATATTCCATACACGACCAGACTTGCGTTTTAAATTGAGTAAGCAGCTATTGTGCTTTTATATTGGGCAATATTTCTTTTTGTGTACATTCGCTTAATACTATTAAAAAAACACGCTATTCTACCTCATTAAACACGCTATTCTACCTCATTGTAGTGTGGAAATAAGTATTTTTTTTGGCCAAAACGCATGTAGACTGCGGCGATCATACTTTGAAACTATTGATTTTACAAAAAGAAATATTATTAAATTATAGACAATTTTCTCTATTTTGATTTATCATATAAATATTTTAATCGTAAAATGAGTCGAAAAGGGAGTATTGTCAAAAAAACTGTTTTTAGGCATCATTTTTTCCATACGGCAGCGCGAGCGGTAAAGATACGAAGTAGCAAAGTCAAAATTAGGAAAGAGCACATCGAAATCTATAAGTAACATTAATAATTTTCAAAACTCCCGGAAAACTTTCCTGGCAAAACTACAAATTGACTTACACAGAGACTATAACTATACAAAACCATTTTTGTACCGTAAAACTAACACTGTCCGATTTCATCTCTCGGTTAATTAATAATTACGTAATAGGTATATTATAGCAATATAATATGATAATTGATGTTCAACTTTTTCAACGTAATTATAATGAGATCATCAAACTAATAAATAAAAACAATGCGAGAGGCAAAATTCAGTAGCCATTCAACGAGTGTCTGCTGAAAAATAAAACTTAATGGTGCAGTGGCAATGGTAACCCTAAGGCGAAGCCACAATCGCTGACACAGATTGCGGTTCGTTCACGCAGAGTTCGTGAGGCGCCGTCGGAGCACCCCATTTAAAAGGCAAATACGGTCACGATGCGCTCACGCGTTTGATATCTTCTTGATACACGCTTGTGTAATGTGCTCTTAATTTAGAGTATGCAGCTTCATCATTGATGTGTTTGGTATAAATCTATATCTCATTGAATAAAAGTAAATTTACGGATACTATCGCGTTTAATCAATTATTTTTAATTCCCGACGTTTCGGGTGCATTTCAACACCCATAATCACGGGGGGGGGGGGGGGACCATGGGTGCTGTAAAGCACCCGAAACGTCGGGAATTAAAAAAGTAAAAGTAATTAATTAAACGCGATAGAATCCGTAAATTTAGGTTTTATTCAATGTGAAGTGTTCGCTTAAATTTAAGAAATCACTATATCTCATTATTAAGTTATAACATCTTCCGCTGGTTTTATATTTATAAGTTATTTTATATAATGTACCGTGTTATGGCGGCGTAAGAAAAATTCATTTGCACTTTTCATGCCATGGGTGTTGTATGAAGCCACTAAGTACATATAGGAAATGGCAATAACATCTTATAGCTTCCGATAGATGGCGGTAAAATCATATCGTTTGCGCCAATCATCAATCCGTCTGCTAAGCGTGGCAGTCTGTCAACAATGACGGGCTGATGAAAATTAAAGAGTACTTATTCGTAATAATACGACGTAGGGATACAACTAAGGAATTTCAGTGTTGCTAGTTTGCGCTGCAGATAAATTTTCTGGACCAGTTAGACGATGTACATTGAACTCGCATGGTACTACCACCAATTACTGAGTAACAAATGAACAACGAACCAATCGGACAGCGGCATAATTCTGTCGCCTTCGCGCTACATACCGTCAAGCGGAGCTAAAAACGTTAACTGCACATGTGAAGGTCAGCGCTTATAAACTGTATCATTTTTAATTCATGGCTGTTTCGACATCAGTCTGAACTCTGAAGCAACAACATCCGACATTTTTATCGTATTAAGATGATTGATAAGTTGAAAGTTCACCTGACGGTGATTGCAGAGATAAAACGCCAAGATGTGTTATCACCCCTGCAGACTTCATTGTGGTTGCACCCAGAGTCTCCTAGATTAAAGCGGAGTCCAATCAGCTAGTTATTTCCCTTAAAGTTAAGTAAAGTAAAGTTACAGCCTATATACGTCCCACTTCTGGGCACAGGCCTCCCCTCATTTCTGAGAGGATTTATAGGGCAAGGAAGTGTCCGCCGCGCTGCCCCAATGCGTTTTGGCAAACTTTACATGTGTTTGCTGGTTTTCTCACGATGTTTTCCTTCACCGACGAGCACGTGGTAAATCAGCACTTGAAATTGCAATTAACAATTTCATTGGTGCCGGCGGGGATCGAACCCGAGTTACTCGCATTCTGTTATATTTACGCGCTTACTTTATCAGCGTTAACTATCTGAGCTACCACGGCTCACTTTCCTATTTATTTAGTTTAGTTATTTCCCTTAGTCTGCTTTAGTGATTCCCACGGAACGACGTGAGTTGATGGAACTTTCCCTGTCCAATTATGTTTTGCATGCAAATGTATTAAAATTTGCCCGTTGTGATTCCAGGCTGAGAGTTGTGTGGCGGGTGCGCGGGCGCCACGGATGCGGCGCGGGCGTGCGATGCGCTAGGGGCCAGTATGGTGGGAGTGGGAGTGGTGGAAAGCGGCGGGGGCGGCGCACCCGACGGGTACTACGGCGACTATTACCCACCCGAGTACTACGTACCGCCCGAGATGTGCCAACACCCGCAACAGCATGCGCAGCACGCGCACATGTGCACAGTGCACACTGAATACGGTATATATCTTAGCAATATCTTCTCTACAGAATCGTATCTTATTTATATTGAAGTGAAGGTGACACAAGGGCACGCAGTCTAACTGATGGTAAGAGGATACTGTAGGCCATAGACAACTATATTTATCATTGATTAAGGATCAAAATGATGATTCTTGATCCCTGACGACTATGATTAAGTGCCTAGGAGAGTTAGGTCCTCAGTCAGACTGTTGTGATCATATTGAGTCAACTACAGCGTGGCTCTACCACGCTGTAGTTACTACACGAACGTTTTTTACAAACTATTTTATGGAGAATTTGTCTTGAATGTTTGAAAAATGGCACGGATTTGCCAATTGCTTCTGCTCTTACATCTGATTTTATACTACACTTGCTTGCCAGTACGAGGTTATTACTCAAGAAACTATCTTCCCCATCGGTTGTCGGTTGTTCGAGCTATTGCAATTTCAGGTCACTGATCCACTAATTAACCTTTATAATATGGGCAAACTATTTAACTATAAAATTACATTTATTATAAAAAAGAAAAAAAAAAACAACAAATAATGTCGATTGCAGGTAAATAGTTACAAAACATAACGAATGACTTTGGTTTCGTAAAGTTTATTTTCATCACGTTTTATATTATGAGCATACTTATATTTGTAACGCCTCTCACTTTCCGCAATCTATGGGAGTGATTTCGTGAAAGGGACGGAAGTGTGTAACAGGAAGCCCGGAAAGCGCGCGTTTTTGATTTTACCAATTAGCGCGCGCGGTGGTGATAAAGTGTGCTGTTATTTAAACTAATTTAGGTATTGGTGTAAATTATACCTATTAATAAATGTAGTTGTATATTAATAAATGTTGTAAACTATTAATAAGTGTCTGAAAATAGTACAGATCGTTGGTAAAAAATGCAAGTGAGTAGTAATAACTCGTCGTATTTAGTTTTTTTTTTTAATGTGAGGTTAATTTCTGTCGCTGCTCAATTGATTTTTTTTTAATTTTGATTAAAACTAAACTTTATTATTTTTATCAAAGGTATTCCCTTAAGTATCCTTTTCTTATTTAAAACAACAATATACTATATAACTAAAATAACTAAAAAGTTTATAAAACATAAACTTTAAACAATGCAGGTTTTCACATTTCTCAGTACAAAGTACAAGTAACAAGTACGACGTTCGTCGACTCAGGATCCTAAAAGAAAAAAAAAAAGGTTTTGGCATGCTCTGATCATGCTATTGTATTATACTCCTTTGTTCCTATCTACAACACTAATCTGAATCATCAATAAAACACATTACCTAATTTTGTAAAAATTTTTATTTATAAAATACAAAATCTTATTACTTATTATCTATAAAATAGGAGCGAAACATCTCATCCACTAACATATCGTTGTACAATGTGTTCTCTGTAAATATACTCGTAAAACTATGCATTGAACATCCCTGAAACTTACATAGCAAATACATTAAGCAATATTCGCCACAAACTGAAGTCCACTCATTCTGAATCCTATCAACATTCCAGTTCCATCTTTTACAATTCTTTTTAAAAAACTCTAGATGATATCGTACAGATATGATAGCTCGTCTGTATGAATAAAAATATTGATCGACGTCATTCGTATCGATATATAAAGCTACTTAATGTGACCCTGGTTTGTCATCTGTACCCAAATTGCATATTACCTAATCAAGTCATAAATTCTATTACATGTTTAATATAAAATAAATGAAACAAGTTTATTCATTATGTAACCATTTATATACCAAAATGAACTTAACAAAACATAGATTCTTATGACACTATAGTTTATTCAAAATGACCTCCGTGATTTTGAATACAGGCCTTCAATCTGCGCGGCTAGTCGTCTATCGCAGCACGAACGAGGTCCATGTCAATATCGGCGGCTGCCTTAATCAGGGATGTCTTGAGTGACTCCAAATTGGGATGAGGCTTTGAGCACGCCTTTTCCTCCAAGTGTTGCCATATCTTGTAATCTAACGGATTCAAAACTGGACTGGAGGAGGGCCAGTCTTTGTGTCGGATGAAGTCGATTTCACGCGCCGCCAGCCAGTCTTGTGTGCTCTTCGCTCTATGACCTGACGCCGAATCTTGTTGGAATACCCAGTGCCTGTTATTGAACATGGTATGAGAAACAGGTTACACAAGGTTCGTCAGGACTGTATTTTGATACACAACTGCATTCGTTTTTAACCTTTCTCACAAAAATGTACCTCTGTTAAGCCCCAATAAGAAACTCCCAACCATACCATGAGCGAGGATGGAAAATGACCGCGTTGGACACGCGGAATACGGTTGCTCGCTTCTTCACTACTGTGTGTGTACACCTTATCATTTTGTTTGTTGTAGCTCTCTTCTACGGTAAAAATTTTTCATCCGAAAAAAGAATTTCCCGATATTTTTTTCCCGCGTACCGCTTCAACAAAGCGCGGCATCTCTTCAGTCTCAGATCCATTAGACGAGCATTCAAACGATGTCCTGTTTTTCTTCGATATGCCTGAAGCCCTAAGTCTTCATTTAACACCCTTTTCATCGTGGTTCTGCTTAACCCCATCTGAAGGGCCAACAGTTTCTGCTTACGTTTGGGATTTCTTTGAATTCGCGCCTTTACAGCTTTTATCACTGCTGGAGTCCTAACAAATCGAGGGCGACCATGATCTGTTGACCAGTTTTGATGTAACATCCTTCATCCAAGTTGATCCGGAGACTCTAGTTGATAATCTTCCAACATCAAGTGACCAGACTGTCCAGTGTACAGTTAGCAATGATTTGTCAAAAAACTCATACAATCAAAGACCCAACTCGCCAGTACCTAGCGGATTACAGCAAGCAAATTCTTCTCAGCCGTTTGATTTCACACCGAAAGATCTTAGACCTTTACCACAAGCGAGTCCGAGAACTGTAGCAAATAAAGGACGTAAAAAACGTAAGACAGCAATATTGACGGACACGCCCGAAAAAAATGCAATTGAAGAAGAATACCAACGAAGAAATAAAGCCAAGAAAACAGTTTTACAACCGGATACTAGAAATGGCAAGGGGAAGTTGATATCTACGAAAGGCAAGGGAAAAGGAAAAAAGACAAAGAAGGCAGTTAAAGACAAGGAAAATAAATCTGACGACGAAGATTGCTTCTGTCTCGTTTGTTTAGTGCTCAGCAGAGCAGGACAGTATTTCATGCTGGTACACCGCCTGCAACTTTACAAGGCACAGGTTCGGTCTCACATGGAATACAGTTCCCAACTCTGGTCCAGGGCTCCCCAGTGCCAGCACCTTCCATTTGTTCGCATTCAGCGCAGAGAGTTTCGAATCGTCGAAGACCGAACACTTTCTGAGCGACTTGACTCACTGGTGCTGCGAAGAGATGTCGCATCTCTTTGCGTATTCTATCGTATTTACCACGGGGAGTGTTCTGAGGAATCGTTCGGACTAATTCCAGCCGCAAAGTTTCACGACAAAACTCGCGATACCATGCATACGATCTGGATGACTGGCGCTCCACCACTAAGCGATTTAAAAGAACTTTTAGCAACAGTCGACCAAATGAGCAATGGATACAATGTACCAAATGTAAAATGTGGTCACATGCTGAATGCGTCAACGATGATGCAAATTATGAGTGCCATAATTGTGAGTTGGAGTAAAAGACTTATACTGAATAGTTTGATTATAAAAAAATGATTATCATATAATAATTGATCTCATTACTTAATGTAAGAATAATTTGTTTTGTTTTCTTAAAATATATAATTTTGGAGTATTTAAAATGCAAATGTTTATCTGTGTTATTAATACAAAGTTTTCTAATAAATAATTAGCTGATTTAATATGTCACATTACATTAATTACAAACGCCTTTGTCCTGTTACTTTCGACCCACAACGTGTTACTTTCGACCTGCCTACGTGGTCGAAAGTAACAACTTACGAAATTTTTTGAAGTCTCTGTTATTCATATAAAATACACAATAATAAGGTAAAATAAGATGCTAATGTAAAGAACATAAACGGAATGTATATATGGCTATATTAATTTCATTAAAATAATTACACCTAACCAGAAACCAAGGTAAAAGTACAAAATGTTACTATTGTACCCGGTCTCCCCTACTGATACTTTAATATGTTAATTGTCCAAAATTCGTTCTATACTACGAATACACAATTGTTTTGGTTATTTCACACATATCTTTATATAACATTTTATATCACAAACATAAAATATCGAAGGCGCCTAAAAATTTTCAATGAAACTTATATAGACATTTACAGTAAACCATATTGCGCAGTAATATTTGAAGACACGAAATAACAAGTGACAAAAACTTTATAAATTTTGTTTTATATTAGTTTTGATCGTCTTTGTACGCCCATATATTATGAAACTAATGAAGTAGTTAAATTACTACGTTAACTGTGTTATAACATTTAGTACTGCGTAATAGAGATGTTTTTGTAATGATGTAGAGTTTATTTAAGTTCTAACTGTTGACACAAAGAACACTTAAATAGCTCCAATCCTCCTTTTACTACATGCTAGTCTAATGCTTTTGTAATGCAATTAACATCTTCATTATCAATAATATTATTGGTATAATACTTCTGTAATGCGATTGATACCTTCTTTGGCTACAATAATGCTATTATAACGTGCTTAAAATGCAATTAAATAACTATTGTGAACATATTTAGGATCTAAAGCCATACAATTTGTGCCCAAATAAGCATTACAGTAACCGTAAAAACATTTTTAATGCTACTATAGAACTTACTCAAAATGCGAAAACAATACAGAGATGCTGTAAGTCGGCCGTTATACTGCTTTGATGTGTTACTTGGGTTGTTTGTCTGTCAATCTGTGGTTCCGAGTGAAATTTAGTAATTGATTTTAAACTAACATTCCGATGATTTGCAAACTCAAAATTTTGAATGTAGCTAAAATTCGGATTACAATGCAAGAATATGATTAAAAAAACGTGGTAAAAATTTAAAATAATTAAAATTTACTCGTCATTTTCTTAATTTTTATGATTAAAGAATTTTGTTAAACAAAATATAAATATTATGGTAATATATATTTCCAGTAATAATGAGATGTAAATTGAACTTTCAATTAATAATGAAATTAGGTTCACGTGGTGACAGTCAAGGTATATATTATTTTTAAACGCCTTAAACTTTTATCTACTCTAGCAGGTATAGGTATTTTGAAAAATGTAGGTATTAATTAAATGTTTTTTATTAGTCTCTGGCAGGCATCGTACGGGGGATAGATCGGAATGGATGGAATCCACCATTCGACTACTGTCGTAAATGAATCCTAACACTATTTAATCTAAGCTATTCCAAGTTTACGGAAATATTAGTAATATAGTAGCATTGCTATTAATAAAAAAAAACTGATTCACGATATAGGTAATATATGGACAGGTAGATAGAGGTTTAGTTTCCAGAAAAAAAAAATCACTAAACCCTATGACTATGTTGTCATGGACCTATGTTGTCTGAAAATAAAAAGATTTAATTTGATTTGATAAATTTGGACCCGTCAATCAGATTGTGCTGTGGTCAAGTTACAAAAACGTTTTAATATTTGGATGTTTTGCCCCAATTGCCACGTTTGATGAAAGAATTTTCAATATAATATTAAACATCAAACGACTGGATATTGTTGGTCACAGAATTTTTAGTCTAATTACTGTGGTTGTAGTGAATGTTGTGTAAACAGAATTAAGATTATTAAGAGGCTTTTAGTTGAATATGTTCCTTTTCTATTGGCATGATAATAGGCTGACGAACTTCTCTTCTTTTGCTCTCAAGTTATTCCATGTAGGTAATAGGAGTTTAAAGACCACGAAATCCCACGTTATTTGATAAAAATAAAAGAGTAAAAAATCAATGAATTCAAAACTGATTTTATTTCAGAATTCGTGGCTTTGGAGAAACGACGGGGGACAACCGATTTTATTTAAAATAATTTCTTAAGAAAATGGGAAATAAAATTAAACACAAAATAAAGATTTATATATTTTTGAAAAGGTTTAACTTCTGAACTATTCAAACGATTGAGGTCATATCCGCATAATATACATATATTTGTTTCATCGAGACGATGATTCACTGTGTTAGAATCCGATAGGTGACTCTTTAAATAATTAACAAAATTCGTTTTTATTCACTAAAATGATTCATAATGACAATATATGTTGATTTAGTGCCGAAAAAGAAAAATCACTAAATCTGCACCCTATACGTGGTGATGTAGAGGAGTTTTAATAAATTTTTATTTATCCTGAAAGTCCAGAGTTGAAACTCGTCGCGCCACCTTGTTTCGGAAAGAGCAGAACAGCGTCTGCCTGGCCGGCTAGGAATAAAATAAATCTTTACTGAAATACATTTAAAGTCTAAAGAAATATCGTGTGCAATCTCAACGATGCTAAAGATCACTTCCGTTCATAGGCCTCTCCTATAAAAATGGAGACATAACTTCAAGCCTAAAATTGGTAAAGCATCATTAGTGCCCATGTACTTTAAAGTTTAAACTAATTATTAATCTACTTATTTGTCAAGACACCTACGGGTCGTAATGAAAAATTGATTCATTTTCGTTGCTAATATATATTGTTGCGCGCCATAATTTATGCGCGGTATATAGCGGGTGATTATTAGCCCCATCTAGTATCAAGGAGCGGAAATATCGAGCGTCAAGATCTTTCTAGAACTCTCCTACTAGCGCCATCTAGTAACGAATAGAAGAACTAAGCTTTCTGGAAAACTACACACTCGAACTTTCTACATCTAGTCCGTCGGGACCGGTATTTTCTGGAACATTCTAGATGTTTCGTTGGAAAAAACCTATATAAAGCCGTTTAGGGCCGCGACCGGAGCAGTATTGAGTAAGTAACACAAGCGAAGACTTCGGAGCGAAATAAAGTGAACTGAAGTTTTAATTGTGATTAATTATAGTGTGTTTTAAGTTTTAATTGGTGTTCGGTAATTAAAGTGTCAATTCTGGTAATTCAATCGGCAGTTTTTACTGTCACGAACCCTAAGCTCGCAACAATATCGATATGCTATTTTATTTTTAAATGTCGATCTCTATGTCATGCATGCATTCAAAACGAACAGTTTTATTACATTCGAAAATTACAAATTGAATTGAAATAACAAAACCGTAAAAAGAAAGACATTTCAATTTTAGTTAGTTATGTTGCCTTGCGTAATTACTAATTACTCATCTCAAGAGTTTTGAAATGTTATTGAAATGATAACCCTTTTACTTCGTCGAAACAAATGGGCTCCAAGGTTGTTGTAGATTTCCTCCGGCGTTGCTCAAATCTCCGCGGTCGGCTTGCATCGTGCCGCTCTAAAAACGAACTACTTAATTGTTTATGTGTATTATACTTACTAGCATATATAATTCTCTTAGATTTTGAAGTGGACCGTATCCAACTGTGCAGATACAGGGAGCTGAGTCAGTGACAGCAATGGTATGCGTTTAAACAATTCGCTAAAATTCAACGAATCAATATTCGTAATCAATGTTGCCAGTAATGACATTTGGATCAGACGTGGTACATCACTGCTCGCCGTATGAGGAAGCACAAGGTCATTAGAGTGAACTACGGATGTCTATGGTCGGAATTTCTCTGTGGGACAGAATTCGAAATGAAGATATTAGCAGTAGAACCACAGTAACCGACAGCCCGATAGCTCAACCAGTAGTAAGCTAAAGTATCCCATATACTATATATAACTGGATGAATCTACGAGTACAACCGATGAATAAAAATGTTCTTGAATTGTAGCTTCGGTAAGCGAAGTGTAGGGCAACCCTCACTATATGGTATGACGACCTGGTAAGACATACAAATCGACCGTCCTTCAGGGAGGTCTATGTTCAGTTGTCGACTAGTGAAACGTTTTAATGATGACTATGATGATGAATTTTGATACATGTTGATGCTAGCTTTGAGAGTTAATTTTTTTATATATTAAAACAGCATGGAACCATCTAAAAACTTTGGTGATCCCACAAAAAATCGTTTTCCGCGAAAGATTGCAATGAGTTCATTCATAACATGGAAGTTACGACGCGGAACGAACAATGATGGCAAAATTAAGCCGAGCCAGCCACCCATGACGCCTGGCTCCATTCGCCTTGTCACATGTAACAGCACCCGCATGAATGTTAATGGGGGCAACGATTTCAAATCACAAAACGATTGTAAAAACGTTTTACAGTGAGCCGGTTAAACAATTAATGAATAAATTACTGTTGAGCGATCTGGAATTCTCGACACTGTATCACTAGATCGCAAGGGTGAAACGGTTCCACTACACAATTAATCACATAATACCTACATATTATGTAAGTAATAAAGATATTTGTCTTAAAGATATCAATCCCAGCGTGTTTTGCAATTAAATTGCGGTTTAGTTTTTCATTCCCTGTCACTAATTTAGGCTAAGCTTTCCATTGACGTCCGTCGAGTTGGGGGTTGATATTTTTTTTACAGAAAGGTTACATTAATATAAGCACACACGTAAAGTTTCAACATGCGGAAAAGCGTACTTTACGAGAAAAAAATTATTGAAAATCAATTATTTTTGCAATATTTATGTCAATCCCTATCTCAGATTATATGATATTTTTTTTACAGAAAGGTTACACTATTGTAAACACACACGCAAAATTTCAACATGCAGAAACGCGTACTTTTTGAGAAAAAAATTATTGAAAATCAATTATTTTTACAATATTTACGTCAATCCTTACCACAGATTATATCGAATTCTCGCCGTTGAACGTTCGTTTTCCGTACAGTTAAGTTGTCATACGTTCGGTAGCATTTTATTGTACATTTTACGTAAATAATTATATTTTGTACTCATTTAAATAGTTTTCATGCATACACATATATTTAACAGTTTATATTTAAATTACAAAATTATTATCATTATGAGCTATTAAAATTAAAATGTGTAGTGTTTACCGTTTTTTACCGGCTTGTGGAACGTAACGTAAAACTGACGATTTCTAAGAATTAATTAAAGCAATATGTGTATAAAATTGTATAAAACATGTGTATAAAACAGTGCCCACCTATTAGGGCAGATAACAAATAAAATAGGTTAGGTTCAACTTATGTCAAGGAACCGAATTAATAGACCCCGACTCCACGTGGTACGAGTCTGTCCTACCCCTAGAGTGGTTTTATAGAGCCGGAGGCGCGTAGGGAGAGCAGCCTCCGCCTGCTGTAACAAATCGTAGGCATCAGACGAGCCGGAGCGGCTGAGGCTGGTCGCCGAAGGCGACCAACAAGCCGAAGCTGCGGAGGCGAGGCTGGATGCCTGCGATTTGTTACGCAAAGGCGTAGAGGCTGCTCTTCCCGCAGCGCCGGAGACGTTGCGGTCTCAAAATAGATACAGAAATCCCTCAGAATGAGTCCCTCTATTTTTGGTGAAGGGGTTCCCCCTTCCTTAGGGAGTACCCCCTTCCCCCCCAAGAGGTCCCCATGGTTTTTTACACTTAATATTTATCCATAAAAAATAAAATTTCCTCAAAATTAAAATTCAAAAAACTCAAAAAGGGGGGGGCTCCGCAACTTTTCCTTTTAAGGGGGAGTAGTACACCTCCCCCCCGCCCTTCCCCACCCCCTTCCCACCTCAAATTCGACGGACGTCAATGGAAAGTCGTACCCTAATTTACCTCTGGCGTTACAAACCATCTTTGGAAAGAGTTCATAAGTGAGATCTTTCTGACCATAGATTACTGTATATATAATAGAGATTTCTGACATTTCACATAGATGCTTGATATTACAGACGGATTTTATCACTGATATTTTATCTGTATTTTTATAATTTATCTGTAATCATTCGAGATAATCGTCTTCCGCTTCTACTATTAGAGTAATAATATATGTATATATTATATTTCTACCTTAGTTTCATTGAAATCACATTAAAATAATTTTAATGTACCCTGGATAGGTATTAAAAGTTGTTAAAATAGTTTTGTAACATTTAAGTATGACGTGTACCTAATATGTATAAACATGAAATGTAAGCAAATAATCATAGTTCATAGCTTCCGGCGCCTCTACACGTTGGCCAACACAGTGGCGAATGTGGCCAATAGCATTGGCCAACGTGTAGAGCGGGTGTTTGGGCTTCATTGGTATGTATTGGAACGATGGCCCACAAGTTGGCGCGAGATCCGTGTGGTGTCGGTTTTTTACAAAAGATCAAAGGATTGTTGGCAGAGTTTGGTCGCCGCGTCCACACGTTGGGCGCGCGACGCGCGTTTAGTTTGCTACAATCTCCCAGAGTGATTACACGCATGTGATTTAAATTTTGTATTCAAGCTTTGTAGGGTGGCCCCAAATACCAGCCTTTTAGTGCCAATTTCAATTTTAAACATTCCTACTACGTTAATTAGCGCTATAATTATTTTTAAACATTTGTTTTAATCGATAAGCTATTTATCAAAAAAAATATAATGAACATTTATTTACAATCAGATTATTACGAGAACAATTTTAAAATGAAAAAAAAAATAATGAAGCACGTCGTTTATACGTGGTAGAACCATGCAGTCATATTAGAAGTATAGTTGTAGCACGAATGGGTCGGTTCGAACGGGGAAGGACCACGCTCTCACAGAATATAAGCGTAAAATAGTAGTTTAATAATAGGGCTGCCATCTCTAAAACTTGCCCGCCAGGACCGGAAGCGTAAGTTCCCCGGATTTTGGAGCTTTCACCCCGTACATTTCAATACTTTTTTCATTCACTTACATCTTTATTAAAATATATTTTACTCTGTACTTGATAGAAGAAAACTTTAATTTTAGGCCTCTTTTGTTGCATGAAATAATGCGTTTAATCGTTCTTGTGACGACAAGTGAGTAATTTTGCTTTATTTTTTAATCTTCTTAGGTATTAAATAAAAGATAAACAAACCCAATATTAGTTACTCACTTATTAAAATTAAATGGGACCTGATCGAAAACCCGGACTTTTATTGTAGTCCGGGTTGCACCCGGACTGCAATTCATACCCCGCCCGGACGCTCCCCGGATGTCTTCCAAACTAGGACAAATCCGGGGAAACCCGGATGGATGGCATTCCTACTTAATGATGCTGTGTTTCGTATAGTGAGTGTAGAGAACCAGAGACCCTTTTTAAAGTAAACGAGGCATTTCATCTTAGTCCTCACGGGTGACAACGCATCTGCATTTTGATTCGTAATCGAGGATAGATGTAGATGTCTGTGAGCCACAGCAACCACTTACCATCAGGTCAACTGTGTGCTTGTTTGCCACTCTATCCTATAAAAAAAAACGTCGATTTCTTATAATTTAATCGTGCAAGTTTTCGAATCATCATCATCATTACAGCTGTTCACAAGTCCACTACCGGACATCCTCCTCCACAGACTGCCGCGAAGCATGGTCCTGAGCCACTTTGCTCGTCATGAGTTTTCATTTACGTTCTAAGTTATAATTAGTACCTATTATTAAGTCGGTGTTAATTATATTTATTGCTATTTTGTTTTGTTTGTTTTTGTCTTTCTCAAAAAATTATTAAATTACCATATAAATTATAAGGTGTTTTTTATATACATCAAATTTCTGATAGAAAAGCAAGTGCATGTTTTGCTAAACTTTAAAATCAAAACACAATTTTAAAACATAGACTAATCGACTCCTTTAACTTTAAAATAAGTTAAGTTCTAATTAATGGTATTTATTCTAGTTTATGATGCATGTGAAGAATAAATAAAGGTAATCGTATATTGTATATATATTTACAGTCCCATTAATATCCACTATTCTTTTTAATTCTTTTATAAAAACGTTACCCCCCACACTTGGATTTTCTCCTGTATCGCGGAGGCAGCTTACAAACGTAAATTGCACAAGGACACACATCCAGACCCGGAACAATTATTTGTAGGACATACAAATACTTGTTCCGTGCGGGATTCAAACCCGCGGAACCCGGCGCAGCCACTCATTGCTAAGCCACTGCGCCACGGGGCTGTCGTCTAAATTCGTTTGCACATTGGCCTGAACCGAAGCAAACTGAACGACCTTCCAACGTGTGTATGCCGTCACAAACTCTCGGGCAATATCTTCCTTCGCCACTACATTCGCCATTGTGTTGGCCAACGTGTAGAGCCGCCGTTATATGTACAACTCATAAACGAATAATTTAATTACTTTTGATGATAAAACATGTTTACAAGTCTATTTATTTTTCCAGTGTATATAGGTACTCATACTTCATTATCAGTAGCATTGTATTTTTTATAGTCGGTATATGGGTGACAAACGAGCACACAGTCCACCTGATAGTAAGTGGATGCTGTGGCCAATAGCCATCTACTTTTTATCCTCGATTAAGAATAAAATTGTAGATGCGTTGTCACCTTTGAGGACTAAGACGGAATGCCTCGTTTTCAGTTAAACGGGCCTCCAGTTCTCTACACTCACCATACGAAACACAGAAGCATTACGCTGCTATTTTACGCTGGTATTCTGTGAGAGCGTGGTCCTGCCCCGGTCGAGCCGGTCCATTCGTGCTACAACCATAGTATAGCTGCAGCGTGGCTCTACCACGTATAAAATATCATATTATTTAAAGTTATAGAACCAATAATTTGCCATTAATTGGAAGAATTATTTTAAACCTTACACAATGAAGGCGTTTAGTACGAAAGCTTTAATTGTTGTACTAAAAGCCTGTATGTATTTTATAGAATAAGGGTCACAAACGAGCAAACAGTCTACTTTATGGTAAGTGCATGCTGTGGCCCATGTATATTATTAAAAATTTATTCAGATTTTTGTATTCTTCAAAAATTTACTTTTTGACATGTTAGGTTGTTAGGAACAACTTTTGATCTTTTTGATTCGAATGGATTGTGTTTTTTTGAAATTTACAGCAAAGATTACTACATACTAATAATTTCAACATTAGATTTTTACTTGGTGGTCTCTTTCTGCCTCGGAGTGTGTCTGGGTAAGTACCTCTCTCTCTTATTTCCCTCGCCAAGTAGCAGTGCTTGCACTGCTATGTTTCGGTATGAGGGGTGTAAGGAGCCGGCATAATTACAGGCTGGAAGGCATTCCGTCTCAGTCTCCAGAGGTGACTACGCATCTGCCTTCTTTGTTTGAAGATGTTCACGGGCTGTGGTAGCGACTCACCATCAGACGAATTGCAATTGCAATTCGTCTGATGGTGGACTTCAGTTTTTAAAAAAAAATTAAATTTGAAAAGGGTATTAAAAAGATTTTAGAGCTACGGTTACGTGGTAGAGCCACGCTGCTGCTATATTGTAGTTATAGCACGAATGGGTTGGAATGGTAAACGGCTCTACCGGGGCAGGACCACGCTCTCACAGAATACCAGCGTAATGCTGCTTTGTTTCGTATGGTGGATGTAGAGAACCGGAGACCCTTTTTACTTGAATCGAGGCATTCCATCTTAGTCCTCAAGGGTGACAAGGCATTTGCATTTTGATCCTAAGTTGAGGATAAATGTGGATGTCTATGAGCCACAGCATCCACTTACCATCAGGTGGACTGTGTGCTCGTTTATCAACCAATGCTATAAATTTTTTTTCCAAATATGACACTTAAGTTAAAATTGCAGGCCACAGCTAGGCACAGGCCTCCCCTCATTTCTGAGAGGGTTTTAGGTCGAGGAAATGTCTGTCGCGCTGCCCCAATTCGTGTTGGCGAACTTCATTTGTCTTTGAAATTTTTTTTTGAAGAGCCGTGGTAGCTCAGATGGTTAGCGCTCGCTGTAAATTTCACAGTACGCGAGCAACCCAGGTTTAATCCCCGCCGGCAATAATTAAATTGTTAATTGCAATTTAAGTGCTGATTTACCACGTGCTCGACGGTAATCGGTGAAGGAAAACGTCATGAGGAAACCTGCATGTCTGAGAAATAAGAAAATTATATAACACAAACCGACACAAATTTTGATTTATAAATTAGTATAATATATAATATACTGATTTTGCTTTATAAAAAAACTTCAAGACAGTATGCGCTACGGTTCTTATTGGATCCGAAAGACATTGCCAACAAATTTTTATTTATTCGCACGCATTAACATTTTTGTAAATAAAATTCTTTGCTTAATTTTAGCTCACAAATGGACGTTTTATGTGATCCTTCTATAAATGTACATTATTTGTTTCTGTACAATTTCACACTTTGTTTAAATTGTCAACTAAGTAGTGATTTTTTTTTTACAAACAGGTGGTATGCCAGTTGTGACATCGGCCACAATGATGCCAGCAATGATGCCACCGGTGTTAGACGAAGGGCTTCGACATTACCTGGTAGCACACCCTCACGCGCAGCATCCGCACCATGCGCCTCATCACCAGCCTCCACACCACCAGCCACCGCCGCATCACCAACCACCGCACCATCAACCACCACACCATTATGTAAGTTTATTTTTGTTATTATTATTTATTAATACACAAGAATGAAATTAATGCAGCTTGCTAAGGACCGTGCTCGAGAACAGGCCTATGTTTATAGTAGTGTGTGATGTTATGAGGAGTATAATAAAATTAAATGTGTATTCATATGCAAAAAGAGCTACAGCCCAATGCTGTGCGTAGGTTTCATTTACATAAAAGCAGATTATGCTGCTATTTATGACTATTTAGCAGAAGTTGATTGGAAGTCTCTATTTTATGGGCACAGGGATGTAAATAAGAAACTTGAATTGTTATTAGATGTTCTTAACAAAGCCATTCATGAGCTTGTACCAATTGTCAAAAACCTGGTTCAGTAAGGACTTGATTAGTTGCTTTCGAGAGAAAATTAGGTTAGACTAAGGTACAAAAAATACAGCAACCCCTTACACAGGATATCATATCGCCTACTGACTGAGCGTTGCAAGAAATTACCCTCAAAATGATACAATGCATATATTCGTAAAATTGAGGATGGAATATTAAAGAAACCGAAAGTGTTCTAGTCTTATATCAAGACCAAACGTGGTGTTTCTGGAATATATCCATATGGACAAACGGTAATACTCAAATTACGAAATGGTAATGACATATGCAATAGTTTTGCATCTTACTTCTTCTCTTCTACCTCCAATCTTGGCGTCCCCTGTGACATAAATACTGACGAGAATTATTTGGTGCATTTGTGGGGAGAGGAATCGATAGGTTTTCGACTCTACATCTTTCCCGCAAGCAAATCTAAAAAAAAATAGTCAATATTTATGTAACGGTGGGCCCTAGGAGTGATACTATTTCACCATTATTCATTTCACGATGCGCAATAATGCCTGGTGGAGCACTTAAATATTATCTTTAACAACTCATTGAGTTCTGGGGTTTTCCCAAAGCTTGGAAAGTATCTAAAGTGGTACCAATTTACAAGGCCGGTGATGCTCAGCTCATTAGACACTATATGCCTATTTCCATATTGTCCTCACTAGCTAAAGTATTCGAGTCTCTAGTCTAGCCTATTCTGCAAGCCGACTTCGACAAATATTTAAACGACAACCAACACGGCTTCACAAAAGGTAGGTCTACTAATACTAATCTAGTTACGTATGTTGATGTATTGTATGATGTATTGATGGTAATAAACAAGTAGACGCGTTATATACAGATTTTAGCAAAGCATTTGATAGTATTATTTCTGGTGTTCCGCAAGGTTCTCACCTAGGTCCTATTCTCTTCCAATATCTTTGTAAACGATCTACCTAAAAACATAAAATACTCGTCTCCGTCGATGTTCGCAGATGACCTAAAATTGTGGAAAGTAATTGAAACACAAGAGGACGTTTTGCATTTACAAAAAGATCTTTACGCGCTAGTGAAGTAGTGTTAGACGAATGGAATGGAGCTCAATATCAATAAATGTGTTCACATTAAATTCACAAGAAAATTGAATCCTGTTTCATCCGTCTACAGCATTAGTGGGATTCGATTAGAAGAAGAGACAGTAGTCAGGGATCTGGGTGTACTTATGGACAGTAAATTGACATTTGTCTCACATATTGACTACATCATAGGAAGGGCGTCCAAGATGCAGGGTTTTATTATAAGGAATGCTAGAGTATTCAAACGACCTTCCATGAAAATTGCGCTATACAATAGCTTGGTCATATCGATCCTTGAGTATGGAAGTGTGGTCTGGCGTCCACATTATGCCATTCAAATACTTCGTATAGAACGCATTCAAAAACGATTAGTTAAACACTTCGTGTTCTAACACTTCTGGCATATAAGATTAAGCCCCTACAAGGACGCAGAGCTAAGGATGTAGAGCTTGGACAACCGTAGGGATCTACTTGATCTATCCTTCTTTTTCAAGATAATAAGATATCGGTTGCGTTGTCCTGCACTCCTAATGAAATCCAATTTTAAGGTTCCGTCACGAATGCCTCGTAAGCCCATTGAACATCTCTCTCGTCCGTTTCGCAAAACAGTTCTGGGAGCCAATTCACCGGTCTGCAGGATTTCCCAACTATGTAATAAGTGCGGAGGGTCAATAGTTCATATTATATATAAATATAAGCATAGCTAAGTAATAAGGCCACAGTAACCGATACATTATTTAAATAACTGTGTGTAAGTCATTGTTTTATAAACATGATATCACTTTGTTGTATCATAAGTTTTTGTATTTTATGTAACTACTATGTAACTTTTTAGTGACGTGATGCATGCGGTGTATATCTTTCATTGATTGTGCATTTAGTATATAAGTTTATGTGTGCTTACTATTTCTGCATTGTTGCAACAATCGTTGGTGTACTTAAATAAATACCTAAAAAAAGTATTTTGTTAGGTAGGTTGGTACATATAGTCCTTAATAATTCGAGGTTATTAATAACTTCGAATTAGCATTATTTTTCAGTAATAAAATAAGTTATATGGAGGCGCTGGCTACAAAAAAGCTGCGTTTAACTCTAGAGCTATGCTGCAGCTATATTAGTAGTATAGTTGTAGCACGAATGGGTCGGCTCGACCGGGGAAGGACCACGCTCTCACAGACTACCAGCGTGAAATAGCAGCTTAACGCTGCTGTTTTTCGTTTTCTGAGTTAGAAAACCATAGACACATTTTAATGGAAATGGAGCATTCCATCTTAGTGCTCACGGATGACAACGCATCCGCATTTAGATTCGTAGTCTAGGATAGATGTCTATGGGCCACAGCTACTAACTAACTTATTATATTATAAACTTAACATCAGATGGACTGTGTACTCGTTTGTCACCATACTCCTATAAAAAAGTAGTATGGCTAAGTTTAGCCCGGATTAGCGGCCAGCGCCCCGTGTGGTATGTTTACGGAGCTATTCTACATAAACCGGAGTACTCCGGAAACTTTGATACCGTGATTTAGGCTTCGTTAGCGCAGTTAGAAGTTTGTATGAATAGAGAGCCTTTTTCCAGTACTGCGATGAACCTTGTCAAGCTAGGCTGATTCGTAGGACCAGAAAACTGCAGACTACGTTCGCTTGAGCGCGAATGGAAGGAGTTTTCTAGGACGATTACGAAAGCTTGAAGTTGCAGTTTCGGAAGATTGCATATTGCATTCATATCACGTCGGAGTCACCAATTTGGCCACGGAAAAAAACTTATTGGTTATACAGATTATGTTTATGATTAATTTTATTCTTCTTGTAGAGACGTAAAATTGCGTAAAATTATTCTAAAAGGTAAAAAATAAAGTGAAGGCTTTGGTGTTACTTATGTTAAATGTTTTTTACTTTATTTTGTCCTTTGATGTCATTCTACTTATTTTTTTATAATTACTCTTGATTTGCTATTGCTTGAGTTAATATTTGAGCTGTTGGTTTAAGACTTAATTACTACATAATGTCATTATCGTTACCAATCACAAAGTACTTTTAAAACAACTAAAATGTAATTGTTAAGTTAAAATGTCTTTACTGTCCAAATAATATTAAAATCTACAAAGTGGAACGATAATGAGAGTATCGCAAAATGTTTTTAAACCAATGTGCATTCAATATGTATCTGTGCCTGTGCAAACAATTTCCGTCGATTTATCGATTGTCTCGCTTGTAAACATAATTTTTGCTTGGAATTGGAATCATACAACTGTGTAACTAACAAAAACGAAGACGGGATTACGTGTTACGTAATTTTAACTTATATTGTGCTGTGTACTATAACATCAAGTTCGTAGTAATAAATCGGTTGTGTGATTAGCGAATGCGAGTGTTATCGGTTATCGCTAACGAAGTGGCGAACGAGTTGAAGTTGTTGGTAGTGAGCGGTACGTTCCTACGTGGCGTTGAATTTTGTTGACGTTTAACGTTTTTGTGATGACCGTTTTGTTTGTTGCTGAATTGCTGAATAGCTAAATATCTACAGTATTTCCTGTACTTACTTGTGTTTATTAATTTACTTTCAGTTTGTATATTATGGTTAATTCGGATAGACCAAAAATTAATTTATCTGCAAATGATACAGATAAGGTCAGTTTATATAAAATATTTTTTATTTATTTACTATCTAAATAAAATAAAAATCTTATTATGTATGCTAAGTAACAATAGTAATTCTTTTATGTTATTATGAAATTTATTTTCTTACAAAAAGAATAGAATGCAATTATTTTTATATTTTGCTATTATTGCTATTTTATTATTTATGCTATATTTTATGTCTTATTGGTAAGATAGAACAATGTTTATTTTATTAAAGATGGATTCCAGTTGTTAGAGTTTTTAAAAAACAGTAACTTTAGTTATTGTTAGAGACATGTGTCTACTAGTACTAGTTTATATTTTTTAATAGAAATTGGGATTAAGATTTGCTATTAAAATAAAGAATATATTATTATGTATTACTTAAAATTATATGAGTATGAATTTATACAAAAATGCTAACAAACAAGTACACAATCCTCCTAAAGGTAAGTGGATGCTATGGCTGACATCTACCTAAGATTCAAAATGCAAATGTATTGTTACCCCTGAGGACTAAAATGGAATGCCTGGTTAACAGTAAAAAGAATCTACAGTTTTTGTTATTCTGCATTATGCTACAGTTTTACGCTAGCACTCTAAGTGAGCGTGGTCATGGTCCTTGCGTGGTTGAGCTGACTCTTTCACGTTGCAGTCATAATACAGTTAAAGCATGTTTCTTACAGGGACCACCAACAAATGGTGCGGGCGGTCCACAACATTTCTATGGTGCTGGCTACCCAACTCATTTCCATCATGTGCCTCCTCATCACATGCAGCATTCTCCACCACCACCAGTCTACCAAAAGGATGAAAGAACTCAACGCCAATATTCAAAACTTAAACAAAAATTGGAGCGCAAACACACAAGTAGAAATAATGGTGTAGGTAAGTGTCTATGTAATGTTTTTTAATAATAAAATACAATTATATTTTACATTTTCTTTGAGTATGATGCAACCAAAAGGAGGTTGCTATTAGCAGTCAATGTATGCATAATTAACAAATATCCTATCGATTCAACAGTGCATAAGAGATAATGGTATACATGTCCATAATTATGTAGCATATAATCTTATATTATTTACTTATAAGTTTGTTGAGTCTATACAAGTTTTACTATTTTTTTAACCCAATTAAGAGAAGAGATAAATATAAATGACATGGTTTATGTAAGACACTCTTTTCGGAGTGAAAAGTTGATATGTTCAAATAATTTTGATGAACTACAAGATTTGTTTTATTTATTATTTTGTAAATATGTTTATAAAATATTTTGGTACATGGATTATTTTAAATAGTATTGAATTGTCTGCTATGTTGGTTTTGTGGTCATAAGCTTGACTGCTGATCATGTGGTCTTAGGTTCAAATCCCAAGTTGAGCTAAAATTAACCCAGAGTCAAGAAGTTGGCAGTTTTTCTCTCCATTACCATCCCATCACTCTATGAAAATGAGGGAAAAGTGATTTCACCTGTAATTGTGCATACAGTTGTGTTTTAATATATCCTATCCTGCACAGATGGCAAATCTTCGTTCATATGTCCTTTGAGTTTTTATGTTTGGTATTACATTATTAAATTAAGCTGTAAACATTTATTTTGCAGAAATCAATTCTGGCGAAAGTACACCTTCATTATCACCACGTAAAGAGCTTAATGGCAGAAATGGCGGTAGTGGTGGCGCTTCTTCAGGCGCCTGGTCAGAAGGAGAAGGTTCTTCGGCAGGAGCTTCTGTACAGGGTGATGATGATAATGATACACAAGCATTTCTTGATCTACTATCTGCTACGAGAACCCCACAGGTAAACCTTAATAAGAAATATTTCCTTCGTAAGATATCTTTAAGTTCCGACCATAAATTGGCAGTACTAACATCTTTCAGTTACCCTATGAAATAATCACAGCATTCACTCAGCACATAATTTCTATTATAGCTTTTGACTGAATTAGATTGAAAAAAGTTTGAAAAATATGTTACTACACCTTTATAGTATTATTTTAATAATAACTGTAGAATTCAAACAAGAAAACTTAAATATAATCTAAAATTTAAATATAATTCAATAGTTATAATTAAATATAATTAAACAGTGGAAGCCATTTTTAACATAAGTGATAAAACCATGAATGGGTATTTGATAGTGATAATTACTTGCTATGCAAATGTCGTGCTTGCGTACATACATAAATACATAAACACTCACGCCTGTCACCCAGAGGGGTAGGCAGAGACTACAGACTTCCATTTGGCACGATCCTGACACACCTCTCTTGCCTCCTTCACATCCATACACCTAAGCATACATGCTCGTCGGTTAGGGGTACTCCTAATTTGGCCCGTTTTCAATAAATCGCCAATTTGGTCGGTAAATTTTCGCCTAGGACGTCCTTTTCCGACTCTGCCATTCACTTTTTTCCGACTCTGCCATTCACTTCTGCACCATAAATTTTCTTTGTCACTCTTTCCTCATTCATTCTTTCCACATGACCAAACCACCGAAGCATTCTTTTCTTAATCCTGGTCACCACATCATCTTGCAAACCACACTCTTCTCTTATTACACAATTTCTTACCCTGTCATTCAGATTCAGCCCTAACATACTCTTTAACGACCGCATTTCTACTGCATTTATTCTACTCTCATGCTTCTTCTGCCACACCCAACTTTCACTACCATACGTTAAAGTAGGGACCAACACAGCATTGTGAATTGCCATACGTGCCTTTTTCGACACATTTTGACTCTTCACAATAGAGTGCCCCATTTACTCTATTTCCCGTAGTGCTTGCGATTTGCAATAAAAATAAATTTATAGTGTTAAGATCTATTGATAAATAAAAAATGTAGAATGAATACACGCCAATATTAAGAAGCCAAATGTTTAGTAAAATAAAGGGGAAAAGTCATTCGCGTCCGTATGCTTCGACCACCTAACCCTAGGCTCACCCTACACGTGTCGCCCGGGTGGTGCTAAACGAGCGACAAAGCCGAAATAAAATAGACTCGGCTTCTCGCTGTATGGTAGAAGCGTAAAATCTACCTCCCCCTCCTAGTTCGCTCCATGAGGCATGAAATAAAAGAAATGGCGAAGAAGAAGAAAGGGTAGGCGAAGAATCTCCGGGAGTAAAACTGGCGACGAGGTTCGCCACTCGTCGCGTTCTGTCTCCCGGAGGGGCGAAAAGTGGATTGTGGAAACCCGTCTGGCTACGCTGAATGTATGTGGAGGAATGAACGATAAGATGGATGAAGTATGCGAAATGATGAATGACAGAGGAATAGATGTGTTATGTGTGAATGAGACGAAACGAAAGGGAAAGGATGCCACTGCACATGGTACGTATACCGCGTATTGGTCTGGTGTAGGCGAGACCGAACGGGCATGCCAGGGAGTCGGTATCATCCTTTCAGAAAGAATGGGTCAGTGTGTGAAAGAGTATGAATGTGTAAGCCTGAGGCCTCTATGGATATGAATGAAAGTGGGCTTAAAGAAGCTGTTTGTGCTAGGGGTGTACGCCCCAGATGTGTATAAACCCACTAATATCCGAGAGCAGTTTTGGGACATGGTAAAAATGGTGTTGATGAAATGTAAGGAAAATGAAAATATAGGGTAAAGAGGTCTGGTTATGAAAGGATATTGGGAATGTGTGGCGATGAAAGTATAAATGAGAATGGTGAAGACCTCCTCAACATATGTGTGGAAAAGAATCTTTTTACCCTTTTTTTCTTCATAAGAAGATTCACATGTATGCATGAGAAAGAGGTGATAGAAGCATGATAGATTTCATAATTGTGGATGAAAGAACGAGGAGCGCAGTGGTGGATACAAGGGTTTACCGGGGGTCCAATATAGTGACGGATCATTACTTGGTCTTATGTTGGTCAAGCATTGGCGGCATAGGATATCTGTGTCTACCACTGCGTTACAGTGTATAAGAATAGAGAAGTTACAAAATGAAGATGTGAAAGAGAAGTATAAATATAGACTGAGGGAAAATATTAGGAGTTTGAATGAGTTGTGTATGAATGATTTAGACTTGAATACTGTGTGGGATAATGTTAAGAAAGGTTTGGTGGATGCAGCCACCGAAGTATGTGGTGTAAGTAAGAGAAAAAATGAAAGGATAAATAATATGTTGTGGTGGGATGATGAGGTACGGGTGGAAGTTGAAGCAAAGAAGAGAGCATTAATTATTAATACAATTTATTACATATTCAGTTATTCTGGCAGTATGAATGGTGAGATTGAAAGAGAAAAGGCTGAATTTAGACATCTAAATAAGACAGTAAAAGAAGTAGTTGAAAGGAAAAAGCAAGAAAGATGGGATAAGAATAATAGAAGGATATCTGATAACTTCCAGGCAAATATTAAAATGTTCTGGAAACTCGTAAGAACTGTCCGAAGGAAGTGGAAAGGGGTATGGAGATAAGTGTAGATGAAATAATGAAAGCAATGAAAAACATGAAAGCAGTTAAGGCAGCTGGATATGATAGAGTATCACTCGCGATACCGCGATCTCGCGGCTGGAGAGGGAGTGATTACAAGCCTGCTGTATACCTTGTTTAATTTATGTTGGAAATTGAATCAGGTACCGGAAGACTGGTGTAAAGCAGTTATAGTCCCAATATATAAAGGAAAAGGGTCACAGCTTGCTTAGTATTGTGGGTAAACTTATGCTTAGGTGTTAATTGAAAGAGTTATGAAAGAAACTGATAAAAAAATTTGGGATGTGCAAGCGGGATTTAGAAAGGGAATGGGAGAGTCAAGATTCAAGTCAGATCAAGTCTTCCATGCGCATGATTGCGGAGAAGTTTTGGCCAAAAACCAGGAAGTTGTTTGTGTGTTCATGGGCTTGAAAAAGGCTTATCACAGAATGGACAAGACTGTGTTATGACAAATACTGAACTCATTTGAGTTGAGCGCTGGTTTGACACAGGCATTAAGGTCTCTTTATAGGGACTCTAGTGCTTGTGTGAGGATCAACGGGGTCTACTCTGACTGGTTTGGCATCCAAAAAGGTGTCAGACAGGACTGCGTAGCTTCTCTGTGGCTGTTCAACCTACTTATGGACAGTTGTTTGCAAACTTTGAAAGATGGAGAATGTGGGTTAAGAATGGGCGAGTTAACCGTCAAATGCCTTTTGTACGCCGATGATCAAGTCATATTTGCGTCGTCGGCGGCTAAGTTTAAAATGATGGTTACATTAATCAACTAGGCATTAAAAGAAAGGGGAATGAAAGTGAACGCAAGTAAGACGAAAGTGATGGTTTTTGAAAGAGAAGAAAGTAAAACGTTATGTGAAATAAGAATAGAAGGGGAGTTGATTGTGCAAGTGGATGAGTTCGTGTATTTGGGATGTGTATTTAGCAGGGATGGTAGATATGATAAGGATATAGGACAACGAGTGAATGCAGGAAAAGAGTGATTGGGGCTCTCTCTACACTTTATTATGAAGAATCTGAATGTGTCAAAAAAGGCATGTGGCGGCGCTGTCGTCGCGCCGCAAGCGAAATACACCGAAGCTTAAATCACGCTATCAACATTCCGAATCATAAACAGCATATATAGAACATCTCCGAACTGTCACACGGAGTGTTGGCCGCTCCCCGGGCAGAACACCTTGCCCGGCGGGAGATCTCCCCTTTTCCTTCCACGGCCACAGTGGTGACCCCGACGTGGTCTGAACACGCAACCAACAACCTTCGGAAACTACAACTTCGAACCTTCGTTATTATCCTCAAGAACTCCCACCATTCACTATTGAGAATCGTCTTCTGCAGTCTTCAGTTCCTGCAAGCCAGTCCAACTTGTCTTCATCTCGACTCACCGCAGATTTATAAGGCAGACTTCTGGCACTTGCTCCGGCACATCGTTCTCACCGGCATCACTTGCCAGTGCGTAGTACGGCATGCATTACACATCGCCATATCATTCGCACCGGTGTCACTTGCCCTTACGCACACAGCATGCATTCCCCACCGGCATTAAAAGGACACTCCGGCAATCGGACTGCACTATCGACCTCCGGTCTGAGCAGGGGGGTGACGTGGCGGCGCTGTCGTCACGCCGCAAGCGAAACACACCGAAGCTTAAATCACGCTATCAACATTCCGAATCATAAACAACATATATAGAACATCTCCGAACTATCACACGGAGTGTTGGCCGCTCCCCGGGTAGAACACCTTGCCCGGCGGGAGATCTCCCCTTTTCCTTCCACGGCCACAGGCATGTATGGTAACTCATAATGCTGTATTAATCCCTACTTCAATGTATGGTAGTGAAAGTTGGGTGTGGCAGAAGAATCATGAAAGTAGAATAAATGCTGTAGAAATGCGGTTTTTAGGGAGTATGAGAGTGAGATAAGAGAAAAATGTGGTGTGCAAGATGATGTTGTGACCAGGATTAAGAAAGTAATGCCTCGGTGGAATGAGGAAAGAGTGATCAAGCAAATTTATATGGCAGATGTGAACGGCAAGGTCGGGAAGGGACGCCCTAGACGAAAGTTTATCGACCAAATTGGCGATATTTTGAAAATGGGCCACATTAGAAGTACCCTTAACTGACAAGCATATGTATGCAGATATATGGATGTAAAGAAGGCGAGAGAGGTATGTCAGGATTGTGCCAAATGGTAGTTCGTAGTCTCTGCCTACCCCTCTGGGTGACAGACATGAGTGTTTATGTTATTATGTATGTACTACTCATAGTATTCAGAAAAAATAATTGATTATGCAAAGAAAAGTAAAATTGAAGATGAAGAGACTACAGAGAGAAGAGATGTTAGCCTAGATATATCCCACTAATGGATCTAACTGATGGGTCTACTAGGACCAAGTGGTTAATTCTATACATCATACATTGTGTATGTGCCTGGTCTTTGTGAAAGAAGGCCATTGTTTGTTGTAGTTATTTACATAGAGTAATTAGACTTAGAGATATAGTGTCATACAAAATACCGTTCGAAGTTGAAGCAACAACGCAATGAATGTGTGCATAAGCGGCCTATAACTATGTTTGCCCACACGCACACAAGCAATTAAGTAATATTTGCAAGTAAATGATGTTTTCCCCAAAAAACGGGGAAGTTGTAATAGTAGAAATAGTCATAGAATTAATATTTAGGTTGCGTTTAGAATTATTTATTAATTATTTGCAAAAAGAAAAATGTAAATTTACTTATATTTGTTAACTAATGTTTTATTTAAATTATACATATATATATATATATATATATATATATATATATATATATATATATATATATATATATATACGTAATATCTTGTGCTAATAATATACATTTACAAATCTATTACGTTATTATATTATTAGTTACGAGTGATATATTTATATAGTATATATCACTGTGATATATATATATATATATATATATATATATATATATATATATATATATATATATATATATATATATATATATATATATTTATTTATTTAATTATAATATACTTTATTGAATAGGCTTTTTGTATAAAAAATTAAATATTTGTTAACTAATGTTTTAAATATCTTTTGCTAGAATATATATTCACAAATCTATAATGTCATTATATTATTCTGTTAGAAGATATATTTATATAAGCATATGTAAAGTATTATATATTTATTTAAATATATAATATATTTTATTGAATAGGCGTTGTTTTATTAAATCGAAATCGATTCAGAAGAAGAAAATCTTTTCAAATAAAACATGAAATTAAAAATATTTATTAAATGACTATATTATACCCCAGTACTTAATAAAATAAATAAAAATACCGGTAGTTTTATACTATCGCGGTCACCTCGTTTTTGGCTCTAAAAATCGAAAAATCATCCGATTTCGAGGATTGATTCTTTTTTAAAAATCTTCATTATTACGGCAGATTTATGAATAAAATTACAAGAATTAAAAAAAATTAAATTTATATTGGTTTCAAGGCTTTAAATGTTCATGAAAATGCACTCATTCACAATATAATTTGTAATATATTCTATTTGTAATATATTGAATAAATTCACAGTATAATTGTTGATAACTTATTAAAAAATAATCGAATGAAGTTGTTATATATTTTTTTCGTAATCTACACAAAAACGAACATTTAAAAAATTAAAAATGTTTGTTTAATAATTTTGTATTTTTTTTGAGTGTATTATTGAGCTCGGGACTTAGGGCATCCCGACTCGGAAAGGTTAGGTTAGATGCAGACGGCGGGGTCGAATGAGCGAGCGAAGCGAGCGAATATCGAGCGAAGGAGATGTCGATAGGATCTCCTTCTAACCTAGCCTATCCGAGTCGGGATGCCCTACGTAACAAGCTCGCTTCGCTAAAAAATTAATAAATAAACATTATTATGTGATTTTTTTTTTCAAATTTTTTTTTTTTAGATTAAGATATATAGCAATCACTGTCAAAGATTGCATAATTTTTTATTTGTTACAATATTTTTTCGAGGATAATATAAGTTATTGATTTATTTTTGAATATAATACATAGTTAATTCTTTTTATTTTTTTCTTTTCCGTAAAAACCAAGATTTAAAAAAACTCATCAGAATCGGATGATTTTTCGATTTTCTAGACCGCTTATGATAACATTTAAAGTCAAAAACTTAGTTAGATATAAAATTAATAAACAAACATTATTCAATTTTTTGTGTAGATTATATCATAAAACTAGATGAAATCTTAAGGTGAGATATTTTCTATATTTTTTTTTCATAAATCCGCCGTAAAGACGAAGATTTTTCGATTTTCTAGAGCCATAAAACGAGGTGACCGCGATACTATAAAATTACCAAAACATAATTATGCGTAAATATTGTAGGTATTTTTATTTGCCAAATAAAAATACAACAATAATTGTCCCATATTGGCAGCATGTAAAAAATAATGGGAAATTATGGGGTAAAATATTTTACTATGCCTAGCAACATTTTCGTTATATTGGCGTCTGTCAAATTTACGATTTATTATTTTGTTTTGATGAATGTTTTTACAAAAATATAAGATGCTAGGCGGCATTGACCCGTGAAATTAGATTTTAAATTTTTTTTCATGATTAATGTGATGAGTTGTGACACTCTTTCACAGTGTAGTACGTTATTTTTTTGCAAAATTGCTCGAGCTCTTTACACCACTACGTGGCCTCTAGTACTGACGCGCCGAAAGTCGTAGGTAGCCTTAAAAGGCTAACTTGAAATGGCTCGGGTTCTATGGTTATTTACTTAAATATTGCTTATAATTCTATTGTACTTTTAAATTTTAAGTCCAAAAAATTAAATTTGGCCTTATTCATTGTTTTAGGTTAGCGACATAACTCCTACCAGTGCTTTGGTGCAATGGAACTCACCATTGCCTGAAGGAGTTTCATTGCCGAATGTGGAATTGACTTATGATTTACTTTTGGGCGACAGAGGTCGATATAAAGCTATTTACAGTGGACCATCATTATCATGCAGGTTTGTATCAATTATGATTGAGCTTATGTATTTGATACCGTGTATTGGCGATGTGAGAATATCCACTACCTCATGTCGTCCTGTAGATGTGGTAAAAGGTGACAGAGGGAAATTGAAACAGGTTATGGGCAGCAGCATTAACTCAAATTGCCAACAACCCGCTCACCAAGCTTGTCAACTATGGCATAACCTTCCAATGAGGCAATCCATGGGGGTGCCATATTTTCAGCACTTTTGGGACGGCTTTTGTAATGAATGGATGGTGGATGGATATATATATATATATATTATCTAGCAGTAAATATTTCTGAACAAAAATTATCTGACTTGAAAACATGTATACCCACCCGTGTGGGTATTGTCAGTGATGACATTCGGTTCCAGAATCTGGGTCTAGAATTTAAAACCCTTTCCCTGTCATATAAACATTTCAATTGTTTAACTATTGTATTTATATTGCGGACAGGAGAACTGTAAAGGTCTCAAACTCAAACTATTGAGAGGGTTATGCTATGTCTGCAGTAGAACCAAAGTAACTGACATAGTCCAACAGATCAGTAACAACCTAGTAAAACATACAGGATGTCGAAAGATGCAGTTTAGGATGGCGTATTGTGACATTCCTTGGGGGAGATGTATGTTCAGCCATGGGCTTATGGAGGGCTGTAATGATGATGACAGGATTGTATTTGTTACTATTGCCATTCTGTAACATTTCTAGTCCAAAATGAATAGAAATCCATTTTGGATGGATGGAATCCATTCTAGTCAAAATGAATGAATAGATAATAAATCAAAACCTTAAAACTTGAATGCGAATGAATCATAATAATGCTTTATATGTCAATTTAATCAAAAGGACACATGTAAAGCGGGCCCTGACAGTAATGCGTTGTGACATGCCTTAAGTGCTGTTATACATGTATGATTGTAGACTTGTATTGATTGATTCGAATGACATATAAACTGTGTGCTGGCAGTTAATTGACAATTCTTTTCATTTTCTGACAATTCTTTATATATATATATATATTTATATTTATTTCTATATATGTGTTAGGTTAGGTACATACATACTTCTTTTTACACCTACCTCTTTTATCGCTGCACTACTCTAAGATAGACTGGTAGATAATGCCTAGGGCATTACGTCAGCCTTATATATTTATTTTCCCTTGCGTTTCCATTAACACTCATGTTGTAAGTGTGCTAGTTCATGTCTATCATTGATGCCGTTTAGAATAAAACTGAGCTGTTGCATGACATGCCAACCTGAAGAAAATCATGCGTACAGTCAATCATATCATAATCACAAACAATTGTATCATCATGGGTGATTTTAATACAAAGCTCCTGGCTCCCACACTCATCCCGTTTCTTTACTAGCCACTCACTACAATTCCAACGGGGAGGACACCTGGGTCGACTTAATGTTCACCTCAAACCCCACACTTGTCTCTCCTCAAGGTCAATATTATGCATCTGATTTCTCCCATCATGACCTAATTTTCGTGTCATTTCTCAAACCTTCCAAACCCTCACCAAAAATCTTGCACTTGCGGTGTTTTGGAAGCATCGATATAGAGTTCTGTCAGTATACGTCTTAAATCAACTGGGACATTATGATTGATCTTTATGATGTACATGCTCCTATCAAAAAAGTTAAGCTGTAGCGGCTGGCCTGCACCTGGGATGACAGAGTGCGTATCATTTGTATGCTGATGACCTGCAGTTGTATTCACAGATCGGTCGATTGTATATCTACGACAACTGAGTCAGTTAATAGGGGCCTAGAGATTATAAAGAACTGGTCTAACAGGTTTAGCCCTAAAGTTAACCCATCCAAATGTCGGGCTATAATAGTAAGTTGCCATCGGATTATAAAAATACTGGATCCTACAGCTTTACCACCGATTGTTTTTAACGGTTATGTTTTAGAACTGACTAGTACCGTGAAAGACCTTGGCTTACACATTGATTCCACAATGAGCTGGCAAACTCAAGTGGCAAATGTTTGCCAGAAAGCTACAAGTATTTTGCGTGCTCTATACCGCCTGAAAAATTTTCTCCCATCCAGAACTAAAACGATTATTGTGCAGACCTTAATTTTTTCCCTTATTGACTATGGTAACATGTGTTATTTTCACCTGAATTGCAGAACTCTTGAACAAATATGACTGTCTTCTTAATAACTGCATTCGATTCATTTTTAATCTTCCAAAGTATGATCATGTGTCTATTTATCGCTCTCAACTTAACCGGCTTCCTATTCGTCAGCAATGTAGTCTATGTGCACTCACTACTCTTTATTCCATCCCGATGTCTCCTCATGCATCATTTCATTTAGCTTCTCGTTTTCAGTATCTTAACTCCAACCATGACAGAGTTCTCCATTCTACTACTAATCTCCTGCTTTAGTGTTCCTCTTATAGTACAAAATTTTCCAATATTTTTTTTGTCCAATCTGTTTTTCTTTGAAACGCTCTTCTTCCAAAGAAAATCAGGAGGGCCGAATACCGGGTTTTGTTTAAATGCAGTTCGAAAACTTCTTGTACATAAAACGACGGGAGCAATTCAGCGTTCTTTGTTATCTTAATGTTGTTTGTTATCTTAATGTATATATATATATATATATATATATATATATATATATATATATATATATATATATATATATATTATATATTTTATTACATAGAAATACAATCACTTGTTTCTTAAATTACTGAACAACGATTCAAATACCTCTTTACTTTCATGCAGGCTATTCTGAGATGCTCGCATACCATGATGATTCCTCATACATTCACGTAACCATATGTCATGCCGCATTACTGTCTAGTCGCACATAAAAAGGACGGAGTTATTACGTGTTGCAGGGTACGGGACCTGAGGCCGGGGTGCGAGTACTCGGTGTGCCTGCAGATCCGCGCGGGCGAGCAGACGGGCGCGGCCAGCGAGGCGGCGACGTTCCGCGCGCCCGCCGCGCCGCCGGCGCGCATGGCGCCTGCGCGCGTCGCCAGCCGCGCGCGCTCCTCGCTACTGTTGCGCTGGGCGCCGCCCGCCGACAACGGCGCCCGCCTGCTGCATTACCTGCTCGAGATGGACGCCGGCGAGGGCTTCGCCGAGATCTCGCGCCCCCGCACCCGCCAGCACACCGTTAACAACCTGCGCCCGCAGACCTGCCACCGCTTCCGCATCGCCGCCGTCAACGAGTGCGGGCGCGGGGAGTGGAGCGACGAGTTCGTCGGCTGGACCATGGGCGCTCCCCCGCCGGCTCCGGCGCCTCCGAAGTTGCTCGACGCCGCCGCCAACTGTCTCGCCCTCGCTTGGGAGCGACAGGCCGACGAAGAATTCACTCTCCAGATGGACGAGGTGGCGCGCGGCCACGGGTTCCTGCCAGTGTTCACCGGTGCCGAGTGCTCCTACATTTGCAACGCACTGCGCCGAGCGTCCGATTATCGTTTCCGTTTAAGATGTGAGAATGCCGACGGACAAGGTCCGTGGTCTCAAGAAGTAACCTACCGTACGTTACCCGAGAGGCCCGGAGTCCCCGGCAGACCGACACCGAAGGGAAAAATACACTCACGAGCATTCCGACTTAGGTGGGATCCACCCTCGGACGACGGGGGTGCTTCTATTGAAAATTATACACTGGAAATCGACGGAGGTGAAGGTTATCAACCTACTTACAATGGACCCGAGCGGGAGGCGCACTGCGATCGCTTGCAACCTGGAGTCCAATACCGCGCTCGTGTGCGTTGTGCCAACGTGGCCGGTGAAAGCGACTGGTCAACTACTGAAACGATCACGACGGAGGCGACGTGTCCCGGTGCCTGCTCCACTCCCGAGATGGCGGCCGAGCCGAGAGCCACATTAATAGCGGTGCGATGGCGACCGCCGGATTGTAACGGCGGTTCGCCGCTTACCGAGTACATGGTGAAGATCGTCGATGGAGATGGCATTGTACGTTTGGCGCATTCGTCACTCGAGAGAGAATGCACCGTCCGCGAGTTGCAGCCGGGATGCGAATATCGATTGTGGGTCGTCGCCTGCAATAAAGTGGGCGCGGGTCCGCCGTCGCCAGCGCTACATTTTACGACGGCAGCTGCACCCCCTGATGCGCTTGAAACTCCCATCGCCCACGTCGAAAACGCGCGAACCGCTCGCCTCGAATGGCACCCGTCCCGCGATAATGGCGCTCCGATCCTAGATTATCGACTCGAAATGAGTGCAACGAATGTCGATGATGCTTTCGCAGAAGTGTATCGTGGTCGCGATACGGTTTGTGTGGTTTCGAAGTTGACGCCGTTCTCGCCGTACTTCTTCAGAGTGTGCGCCACAAATTCAGCTGGCCGGGGAGCGTGGTCGGGCGTCCGCGACGTTTTAACTCCGCGCGCTCCTCCCGCTGCACCAACTGGGATTCGTCACGAGGCGACAGCGGACAGTCTGCGCCTTCACTGGCGCTGTCCAGCGAGTCACGGCGCGGACATCCTACGTTACCGTGTGGAAGTCGACGAGTCCTCGTTCGAGACGGATGGTCCAATACCGGAACATCTAGTAGAAGGCCTCGTACCTGATACAGTTTATCGGGTGCGTGTGGCGGCGTTCAACGAGCTGGGAATGGGCGAGTGGTCGGAGGAATCGCGCGCGGCGACACGTCCACGGCCTCCCGCGCCGCCCGAATTGCACTGTGCTCTAGTGGCGCATAATTTTATCAAGCTGGAGTGGGAGGGCGCAGAGGGGAGCGTGTACTGTGTGGAGATGCGCGCGGCGGAGTCGCGCGAGTTCCGGCCGGTCTACCGAGGGTCGGCGCGCAGCTGCAAGGTGAAGAAGCTGCGCGAGGCGACGGCGTACTGGTTCCGCATCCGCGCTAGCGACGAGCGTGGCGGGCGCGGCTCGTGGGGCGCTCCGCTGGGCGCGCGCACGACGGCCGCACCGCCGCCCACGCTGCGCCCGCCCGCGCTGCACTTGCCCGCGCCGCGCTGTGCCACCGTCGCATGGGACCCGCTCGACAACGCACACTACCTGCTGCAGTGCGCGCGCACCAAGGACGCCGTTTACAAACAGGTCGGTATTAATTTATACTCACTACCGGTGGGCAAAAAATTTTAGGTTTGTATATTAAGCAAGCTGTATTTCACTTTCAACTGCAGATTAATAGTTTCCCTGTCCACGAAACAGACACAATAGTTAAGCAATCGAAACGTTCATATATGTTTCATGGGACAGGGAATGGGTTATATAAACGCATTTTTGTCTTGACGCTGTAGAGCCACAGACTATTGAAAAGAGAACACTCGAAATCACGCAAATTGGTTTGTTAGGTAAACAAAGCCAGGGAGCAATGAAAACTCAATGTCCCGGAACGTATAGACAATTTATTCAATATAATTATTAAACCCTATATGCATTTTCAATAGTCGAACCATATCGTGATATAAAAATGTGTAGCGACATCTAGATAGCTGATTACAAGATACAATTATAGCATGTTTGTTTAAGGCTGAATACGACGCCAATGACCTTGCTCGTTTCGCAGCAAACCACGCGCCGCCAGTACCTACGCTTTGTTTATATAGACATGTATAATACCTATAATCAAAGCCGTACGGGCTTTGATTGTATTTGACTAAGCTAGCTCAGATGCAGAGTAATGAACAACACAGAGACCATTGCTTACTTCTTAAATAAATTTTTCTTATTTATAATATTAGTTCCTATAGATTATAAATTCTGTACTTTATTCGTTATAAAATATTGTTCGAAAAGTTATTGAATTGATAGCGATTTTTTTTCTTAATTGGTGCATCGTACGTAAAGAACCTCATATAACTGAAAATGTTTGTTCTTGTGAGTCTTACAAGATGCCGTAATGCAAATTGCATAAATAATAAAGAAAAAAAAAAAACCAAAAAGTCGGTGATTGCCCCATAGTGGGGATAGGTACTGTGTATGTAAATTCTCACAAGACTACTCCGACTGGTCAATCACTTCACATATGTACTTACCCCATGCTTTCGGACAATACATTGACTGACATTATTTGCGGTCTCTGTGCTTGCACTACTCTGTACATTCTTTTCCGACTGGGTCTTGATATTTTACATTTTTAGTGTTTCTCACTTGAAACCAGAAAAGTATAAATGATCAGTTTGCCTAATGTAAATGAGTAAAAATGCAACCTATTAGGCAGCCTCAAACAAAAAATTACCTTACAAAAATATAAGTATTAACCTCAAAATACAACATTCGAGCGGCGTTCATGCGATAAACTCTCTTTGTTTTACCACTTAGGTAACATTTATTTCTTTTCCTACCCATATTTACATTTATAGACACTTAAACGCGTATAAAACACTAAATTAACGATTTTCGCTACAGACACATCGACTGTTGTTGCCTTACGTCACACGTCGAAGCGCCTGGTAATTTATTACGGCAAACTTTTATCTGGCAATATACGATATTATTATTAGGTGTTTTAATTAAAACGAATTATGTTAATAAATAATATTTTGTATCGAAAATAAAGATAGCAGGTACCTTCGGAATCACAATACAAACATTTTTACGTAAAAGAATTTTTCCTAAATTAAAATTCATAGAGTTTTGGAAAAACAATAATTTTATATATCATTTCTTAACATTTTTTTTATTTGTTGGTATATTCATTTATTTTAAAATTTTAAAATGACGGTGACATTGTGAAGGACCCGAACAAACCTACAAAAATGTTTTAAAGCTTAGAATTACTTCAGGTCAAAGTTCTAGTCAAGAGAAATACATTAATTTTCGCCAGTTCTCTTCGTATTCGGCCTTAAGATCTTAAACATACCGCCCACCAAGGACTAAATAGTCCTTCAATTTGTATAAAAGTAGTATATTTACACTATTTGGGCAACTAAACTGAATTAACTTTGAATTAAATTAATACAAATAAAATGTGAAAGAAATACCTATATGCTTCAAACATTACATTACTATTTAAAACAAACAAAATATTATTATGCACAAACTAAAAATTCACAAAACAAAAAGATGCCGAATTCACATATTCAAGAATTATTTCTAACGATTCAAACATGACAATTTACTGATAAAAGAAGAATATAAGGTATAACATGAGAAGTTACATATATTTTAATTGAACAATAGAAAATTGAACTAAACAATTTAATTTATGTTATTCAACATTATCTGTTACTGGTAAAGGACAAAGCTTCGAAGTTGGACGTTGTATTAAAGAATCCTTACAACGTAATGTTACTACCCGCGTAAGATTGTCCCTACCAGGATGAACTTCCACTATCTTGCCATAAAGCCATTTAGCGGGTGGTAAATTGTCCTCCCGTACCAGAACAATATCACCTACTTTCAACCCTGAAGTTGTGGTGTTCCATTTATGCCTTTGGAAGAAATGGGTGAGATATTCAGTGGACCATCTCTTCCAAAAGGTTTGGAGCATTCGTTGTGTCAATTGCCAACGGCGTAAGTTGCCTATCGAAAGATGTTCAAAGTTATTATCAGGAGCAGTTAGCAATGGTTCACCTATTAAAAAAGTTAATGGAACACTGTCGTCTGGGCTTGAATTTACCACTGTTAACGGCCGGGAGTTGAGGCAGGCCTCGATTTGAGCTAGCACCATAGCCAATTCCTCGTAAGTGAGAGTAGAATCCCCTATTACTCTGCGGAGATGATGTTTTATACTTTTAATCCCAGCTTCCCATAACCCTCCGAAATTGGGTACATGAGGGGGAATAAAATGCCATTCGGTTCCGTTATTAGCTAATGAAGAAGAAATTTCATTCAAAATTGAAGACCGTTCTTTTGTAAATAACCGCTTGATTTCTCGTGATGCCCCAATAAAATTAGTTCCGTTATCGCTCCATATGTGGTTACAGCGACCTCTTCGAGCAACAAAACGTTTAAAGGCAGCCAAAAATCCTTCCGCAGTAAGATCTGAAACGACTTCGATATGAACTGCTCTTGTAGCCATACAAATGAAGAGACAGATATATCCTTTATAGGACTTGTGGCCCCTACCTTTGGAGACACGAATGTTTATCGGGCCAGCGTAGTCTACACCGGCACTCATAAATGGCTTGCCGGGTGTTACTCGACAAGCTGGCAACTGTCCCATCAACTGAGTCCGAAAAGTGGCTGCATTTCTAATGCATGGAACACAGTGGTGAATGTGATTTCTGACCAAATTCTTTAATCTAGTCACCCAATACTTAGTTCTCACATAATTACAAGTCAATTGCTGTTCTCCATGCATGGTTTTCCCATGTGCATCGGCAACTATAAGTTTTGCAAAATGTGATTCTCCTGCAATTATGATGGGATGTTTGCTATCATCTGGTAAGTTTGAATTTTCAATTCGTCCTCCAACTCTCAATATACCATATTTGTCAATAAATGGGTTAAGTGAAACGAGTTTGCTTTTCTTGTGAACATTTTGGGATTTAAAGACTTCTTTCATCTCCTCGGGGAACGAACAAAGTTGATGCTGCCGTATACAACAAGTAAGCGAATCTTGTATTTCTTTAGCTGACAGATATGGCAAAGGTTTTTCCCTTGGCGTGTTACGATCCCTCAATCGAAGAAATCTACGACAAAATGCTACAACCCTCACTAGCTTCCGTAATGATGAAAATTTAACGAATAAATTATCATCATTTTCATCGATAACGGAAGTGACGTGTGTTTTTATGGTTTTTGTTTCCAATTTAGTACATATCGAAATTGGTTTTGCATAATCTATTGTTTCATTAAGCAACCAGCTTGGACCGCGTCTCCACAACTTGTCGTCTATAAACTCTGCCGGTTTTACTCCTCGTGAGGCGTAGTCTGCAGGATTGTACCTTGAATTAACATATGACCATTGGGATGAATCTAAAAGTGTAAGTATTTCCGAAGTGCGATTGGCCACAAAAGTTTTCCATCGGCTTGGATGATCGCTCAACCATGCCAAAACTATCGTTGAGTCAGTCCAGGCATGTAAATTTGACTTACTGATATCAAGGACTCCAGCCACTTCAACGAGAAGCTTAGCCACCAATACAGCTCCGCACAATTCAAGTCGAGGAATGGACACCTGTTTGATAGGAGCTACTTTAGTTTTGGCAGTTATCAAATGAGTCTCAATTCTACCATCTGCAGTAATGCATCTGATATACACAACTGCAGAATATGCTACACTAGATGCATCGCTGAATCACACATGTAATTCCACCAATTTGTCACTTTTAGAACTTTGAACCCATCGCGGTACATGAAACCTAGCTACTTCACGCAATTCGTTTCTATAAGTCTGCCATTCAACAATAGCCCATTTGGTAATTTCTCATCCCATTCCAGTCCAGTTAGCCACAATTTCTGAATAAACACCTTTGCAGTAATGATACATGGTGATAATAAACCAAGAGGGTCATATAAGCGGCAGATTTCAGCGATGATTTTTCTTTTAGTGTCAGGTAAGGAGGATTCAGATGACAGCCGTACTGCAAAATTAAATTCATCATTTTGATGATTCCATGCACTTCCAAGTATTTTGGTTATATCATCTTCTTTAATTTCCTTACCATTTCCTTCTCCTTCATCTTCCTTAAATGGTGTAAACAACTTCTCTTTATTGCTAGACCACTTCTGTAATTTGAAACCACCTTTCTCCATTAATGAACTCATCTGCTCAAACACTGTAATTGCTTCTGTTTCAGATTGACAACCTGTCATAAGGTCATCGACGTAAAAGTCCGTTTTAACTTTACCTGCTACTAATGGATAATTATGCCCTTCGTCTATAGCGACTTGCTGCAAAGCTTTAACCGCTAAGTACGGTGCGCAAGACATACCACAAGTTACTCTCAAAAGTCTATAATCCTTTATTTCTGAAATGGGATTGTCGCGCCAAACTATTCTTTGATAATCAACGTGCTTTGCAGCGACCTTGACTTGTCGGTACATTTTAACAATGTCGGCAGTGAGACATATCGAGTGTAACTGCCATCGCATAATGATATGTCGCTATTTTGGTTGCAAGGTCGGTCCGACCATAAGAGTATCATTTAGAGACACACCATTGGCGCTACGGTCCGATGCATTAAACACAACTCTGGTTTTTGTTGTTCTTTTGTCCAGTCTAATTACAGCGTGGTGTGGCAACCATACTTTTCCCCCTGACTGATGTAAATCCATTCCTATATCTTCCATGTGCCCAAGTGTCACATATTCCTTCAGCGTTTCTGCATAATTCTTTCCTTGTTCTGGACATTTCAATAATCTTTTCTCTAAACTTAACAATCTTCTTTCTCGTATCTCCATATGTATCTTTAATACTAAAATTAGGACGGAAAGGTAACTCTACAATGTAGCGACCATATTGATCTCTACTTGCTGTAGCAGCAAAATGTTCCTCACATTGTTGCTCTTCAGGAGTCAATATTTTCCTGTGTTCTAAATTAGGCTCTGATTCAAGCATCCAAAACCGTTTAAGCATTTCGTTATCTTCATCTACTTTTACATGCATATTAAAAATTGTATTGTGACATCCAATTTCTGTATTATTACTGCTTACCTGACCCGACAATACCCATCCAAGGTGAGTTTCCTGCGCAATCGTACAACCATAGGGGTGTTTCATTAAACCCCTTTTCAGGATCTTACAATAAACCTCAGTGCCTAATAAGATGTCTATCCTATTAGGTGAATTGTATTGTAGATCTGCCAGAGTGATCCGCCTTAAATCTTCCCAATACACTAGGGAAAATTTTCTTTCTGGCAAGACAGAAGTCACCTTATTTAAAACGTGAGCATCTATCTGCATTTTAAATGATGGGTCACTAAGCGACAGCATGTTTACTTTAACCACGTACTTCGAAATCAATCCATGTCGACCTCCACCCAAATCTGATATCAACTTCTTGCCTTAATTTTATCAAGGCGTAATGGTTGCACAGCAGCTTCAAATATGAAAGATGCTTGCGATCCTTGGTTAAGCAGAGCTCTCAATATCTGATGATTACCATCTTTAGATTCGACCTTTATTAAAGCTGTGGCCATAAGGCTTGGCTATGTGTTTGGTCTGTCACAAAATTTTTAACAATATTGCTGGTGGTCTCATTCGTCTTAAAAGACGATTCCGGGTGAATATCATCTACCTCATCAGTTTCAGTTGCTTCCCTAGCGATTGCGACTGTATATGAATTAGCTTTACCATGAAGGAGCGTATGATGCTTTCTATTACATATGCGACATGTTGTTGGTACACGGCACATTTTTCCTGTGTGATTACTGCCAAGGCAATTATAGCAAAGTCCTAAAGAATTTACTATATCCTGGCGAACATTAAGGTCTTCTTTTGCGAACTTACCACAAGAGAATAGCTTATAATGTTCATTGCAATGAGGACAAGTGATATCTGAAGAGACATGCAAGGACTTGGGTTGGTTAGTGCTTTGCGTGGCCTTAGGTTTAGTTTTAGTAGGCTCTATGAATTCTAAAGCTCGAAAACGACATTCTAAAATCTGTTTGAATTGCAAAAAGGTAAGTAAATCTTTGCATACACTATTTACGTATAATTCCCACTGTTTACGGGTCTCAGCGTCCAACTTCAAACTGATTATATAGATAATTATAAGGTCCCAAGACTCAACGTTTATACCTAAATTGGCTAACTCATGCATACAATCAGAAGTAGTGTCTAGAAGGTCTTTAAGACCACTAGATGATTCAACAGTGAGTGTACGTTGCGCAAATAAACGCTTTAGGATACAATTTGACATGAACCTTTTATTATTATATCTATTTTGCAATAAATTCCAACATTTTTGGTAATTAGCCTGAGTCGTAGGAATGTGCTTAATTAATTGTTCTGCTTCCCCTTTGACTTGAGTTTTTAAATAATGTAATCGTTGAACATCATCTAATGTAGAGTTGTTATGCACTAAAGAGATAAACAAATCTTTAAAAGATAACCATTCGGAATAATGCCCACTAAACACAGGAATAGATATTTTAGGCAATTTAAGAAGAGAGTCTTTGTGTTCGTTTGACGTCGAAGCATGATCACAATGCGTAGGTGAAGGGCTTTCCATGGAGCTTATAGCCTCTTTTAGCTCACTCTTGTAGATTAAGTATGTTTCATAACCCTCATTGAACACATCATTTTTTATGTAATTGCTTTCTAAGTAAGTCTTTCTTTTCGTATTTGCAAATAATGTTCTCATGCTTCATACAAAAACGATCAGCAATTTTTTCTAATCCTTCCAATCTTGCAACAACGTGTGACATGACTTCGTTACTCTTTCTTTAGGACTTTTCTTGAAGTTATTTCTTCCTTTCAAAATTTGTTCTTTTAATTCATCCATTAGTATTAAATCAGCCTCCATATTGGTTGGTTTTCGTAAATCCGTTACAGGTTTTATTTAAAGATTTTCTAAGTCCAATTTGAGCAAAATTTTACAAGTGTTTGGGACTAAATACACCAAAACCGAATTTGAGCGTAGGTTCCCCGTCTCGTCGTTTTTTGGAAAATTATTCTAAGTCCCAAGCTACTGTACAAATTTCACAAGTCCAAGATCATGCATTATCTTTTCTAAGTTAATCTTCGCTTCTATAAGGTGAAAGGGTACTTACGGTTTGTTTTTGCACTTTTCTTCATAATTTCCCAAGTTCTGTTAGATTGTGTCCTCCTCCAAGCGGGCTGCAAATATTTCCACTACAAGATGTCGTCAATGTAGTTTTAAAAGCGCTTCACGAGAGGGCGCGACGCCACTTGTATGTTCCTTGCGGCAACAACGTGAACTGTTTGACAGTTTGACTAATATAAAAGCCGTCACCTGTACGTGTTAATCACTTATCGCAGTGTAATATTATATTTCAAAAAACGCTCCGACTCTGAAGGACCTATTCTGTTAGGTAAACAAAGCCAGGGAGCAATGGAAACTCCCGAAATGTCCCGGAACGTATAGAGACAATTTATTCAATATAATTTTAATTATTAAACCCTATATGCATTTTCAATAGTCGAACCATATCGTGATATAAAATGTGTAGCGACATCTAGATAGCTGATTACAAGATACAATTATAGCATGTTTGTTTAAGATCTTAAACAGGTTAGTAATTATTTGTTGGTAACAATCATAAATTCCTTGGCAACAGTGTCTACTCTGTGCGACCGTTTGACCCACACACTATTGTGTCTTTGACATTGGCAGTATGAAATGAATACTTTATTTTATTTTATTTCATGTATTTGTAACAAACATTATAAAGAAATGTTATATTTTTGGATTTCTACATGTAAAAAGTTTATATGTATCCATGCCAAATCTCACATTTCTTTGTGCGCGTAATATGCTTAAAGAGGGGTACAAAGTTTTCATTAACATATTAACATATTATATAGATCTGTTTGTAAATAGTCCCCTGCTGCTTTTTAGGTGGTAGAGTCACGCTGCAGCTCTATTATAGTTGTAGTTCGAATAGGTCGGCTCAACCGGGAGAGGACCACGTTTTCACAAAATACCAGCGTAAAATATCAGCTTAATGCTGCTGTGTTTCGTAAGATGAGTGTAGAGAACTGGAGACGCTTTTTACTAGAATCGAGGCATTCCATCTTAGTCCTCAGGAGTAACTAGGCGTAGTAGTAGGTAGCGTTTGAGTTGAAATTGGTACGTTTTTGGCAGGTGTACGCGGGCAGCGAGACGCAGTTCACGCTGGAGGAGCTGGAGCAGGGCGCGGAGTACCTGGTGCGCGTGTGTGCGGTGCGTGGCGGGCTAGCGGGCGCGTGGTCGGCGGCGGCGCGCCTGGCCGTGCCCGCGGCCGCGCCCGCAACCGCCGCCGCTCCGCGTGCCCGCCGCCCGCGCGCTCGCCCGCTGTCCCCGCGCCGCGCCGCGCTGCTCATGGCCGCCGGCTTCCTGCTGCTGGCGCTGCTGGTGGCCGCGCTCCTGCAGCGCCTCGTCGAGCCGCGCCCGTGACGCGCGCTCGTGGCGGCGCGACCGCGTGCGCTCGCTCGCCTATAGGCGCTTCTACACGCCTCTCCACACCCCACGCGCCTCCACGTGCACCTCACCCAACGTGAGTACAGTCAACGACATTTCAAACGAGTGTATAGTTAACGACGCGAATTTGGAGCGCTGAACTTCACTAGCGCAAGTTTATGGATTTGTTTGTAAATGCCTTAAACCTGAACGTAACAATGGTTAGTACGGTTGTAAGCGAACTAAGGACTGGTTCAATGATCGTTTAATGATTTATGTTAATCAGGTAAAACAAATTCCGCAATCAAACTTCAAAAAATTTCTCCAACTCTCAAAATTCGTGCCGACGCTCAAGATACATGACAGTGTGATGGATCTATGAGCTCGCCGTTACGTTAGATGAATCGGCAACTGTTATGACGGCCTTTATAAAATTAATTTCATATTACGAATTTTTTCTACTATTAGAGCGCTGTCGATGTTTACACAAGAAGCGCATTATAATTAACATAAGTAAACGTTAATATTTTATTAGGAGATAAATCTACATGTTGACAATGTATTTGCAATGTATCTGTAATTGTCTATTTCTATATGAGATGACGGGAACAGTCGCCCTTGCTCCCGAGTTAACATATTCACGGGTGCGATCATGACAGCTTGTGATTTTATTTTGTACAAACGTTTCCCTTCAGTTTAATGCACCGCAATGAAATGTACCTTAAGTGTTATTTATGTGTATATAGTAGTAAATCACATCAGGGAATGTGATGTAAACGGCACGAAATAGTAAAGCTGTCATACATATATCACGTGTATTTATTTAAAATATAGAAATATGTATTTATATTTTTATTACGATCGAAATTATGAGATTACGCGAAAGCCGATCGCGTGCTACACGGCCTAGCACACGTTCATCATATACATTGTTGTTAATAAAATATCCTAGCTTCACATGTGTAAAATTATTTATGCGTAAATGTGAAGTTGCCATTAATGAGATGTATATTTTTAGGGAAATGTTAGATTCGTGTCTCCCATTTGTTGTTTACAAACTCTTTATAATATCTAGTCTACTATATGAGAACTTATCTTTCGTTTTACTATATTTCTTTTTAAGCAAATACGATATACTTTGTATCCGGTAAAATGTATTTTAAAATTTTAATGTTATGTATATTTCCAGAATAGTTATTCTTTAGTCTTCTTAGTCCTGTATATTCCCCATAAATTCAATATTTTATAATGTAATTTTCGCATGTTTTTATCATATTTAAGTATAGCGAGTTAGCAACCATGGTGCTCTATAGTTAATGTTCTGTTCAGAGGGTCTTGGCTCCTCGTTCTGCAACGATTTCCAGTGTGTGTGCTGTGATCACTTCCTTATGCGAATGAGACTGATTTTAAAAAGTTATATGCTTTCTGTCTATATAATTGATTTTTATAACATTTTGACATTGATCTGTATGTACGCTATTTACATAACATGCGATTGAAAAAAGCTAGGGCAGAGCTCTAGGTGGTCGCCGAGATATGTAAATAGCACAGGGCCGTTGCGAATTTAATATAAAAACACCTTATGTGACCCTAAACCATTATAATCCGAATGGTAATTAGTTTAAAATATACATATTCAGTGTACTGTCAATATTAGTTTGTTTTTATTAATATACATGACCTTATATTAATGACATTATGTAATGTAGCGTAATTTGTTTATAAATTTAGAGATTATCAATTTAATGAGATTGTTACCACCCGGTTAAACTTATCAAATCCTACCAACTGTGGGAGGAGTTTGCTTCATTTATAAATCTTATATACAATGGGATCCCGTACTGGTAATTGTTATTTTATAGAATTATATTAGAATTGTTAAATGAGTTCGATCTAAATATAATTTTTAAAGTAAATTAATTTCGATGTAGATAAGAAAAATATTTCAATTTTATTCAGTTGTTCCGAAAAAGGAAGATGTAGTAGTGTGTATGAATATATATTGTACAATTAAGACTTATTTATAGATTTTTGAAATGTCATTCAAGTATAATATTATGTAAACATATGTTACTATCACATAGGCCTTATTGCATTCGATGTTTTGTAGCTGTAGCCGTTGCTGTACCATATATTATATTCATTTGTCATAGACATGGAATTTATTATGCATCAATGTAGGCTTAACTACTTCGTAAATATATAATATTTACTTCTGTGATCTGCTTGTCCTATTCTATTTTTATGTTTGTAAATGTTATTAGAAACATTCCTACGTTTTTGCTTATCAAGATCTTAGATGGAAATTGTTAAATGTTTTTCTAGAGAAATTCACTTCGTGCCTGTCTTCACGTAGCACCATATTCGGGTCGTAAGCACAGCTTACGGTTTTATAATAGACTGTTAATTTTCGAAAATTTTTAAAAGTGACGATGTGCAATTAACTATTTATTTATATCGCTTATTATAATATTTATTTTTTAGAACTTATATCAAATTCTATTACGTCGTGTAACAATAAAGGAATCGATGTTCCTAAGTGAGTTTTACATATTGTACAATACCATAATCGCTAACTAAATTGTGTACTGCAGTCAAGCATTCCAACTTTATTCCACTGTAAATAGGCCTAATGAATTCTACGAATTAATGTACGTACATGTTGCTTTTGAATGGAAGTGTAAATAAATCAGATGTTCACGAGCTTTGTGTTAGGGCATGTATACACTGTACACTATTTTGTGTGCGCCTGCGGGCTCTACTACCGCACCAAGACTAAATGTTTTAATTAATGGAATATAATTAACGGGGCTAACATCTCATATTGTATTTGTGTTTTAAATAAGTAACGTATAACGAAATGTATATGTTTATAATATAATATTTGATGATGTTATGTATACAATTTATTAAACATGAATATATCAATAAAACTATATTTTGTGTATGATGAATGTTTAATTTTCTTTCTATAAAACCACAATCATAATTTAAATTATTGGTATTCCCTTACTCAAGTCACTAATACAAACACATACAAACTTAATATGTAAATTAATTACATTATAGACGACTAGAAAACTTTGTACTATGAGTATTTTTTTTGCTTCTTACACCTAAGTATAGCCTAGCCTATACACACAAGGCATTGCTAACAACTAAAACATTAGATTTATTTATTGAAAATGAAAAATAAACTTGAAGAAATATTATTTTAACACTATGACATAATTACCTATTAGCGAGTCAAGTAATACTTTATAGCACACATTGTTATAAAACATAATATTAAAAATATGTATTTCTTCACATAATTGTCATTTTTAAAATCAACATGGATTTTTTTTAGATCTGTTGGAGGGGTCCTTTAACTATGTATCACGAAGTCATCTTTCTGTTGTAGGTAGGTAATCTTTTCACCTTTCTTTCGTCGCATCTGCACGATAGCTTTTTTTTCGATTGATATGTAAAATAAAATAAAAAAATTTGAACGTTGAAACCATAATTCTGTATTAGTTTCGTTTTTAATCCGTGTTATAAATTGCATGTATACAAGATTTTAATTACTTTTGTTTACAATATAAAACTGATAAAATCTTATATTAGTAAGTTTTCACTTGCATATCTTTAATAAATATTAAATTGTAGGGAAACTTTATATTACATACACAATTTGCAAAGAATTTCATATCTTACTACTATATCTTAGAAAATCTCGCACCATATACAAACATAATTAACAAGTAAACCGTGCAAGTAATATTAATATTTACTGTTTAAAAATTTATAATCAAAAACAATTTTTTTGACATTTAGAAAGTATACTCGGCAGCCGTTATCAAGGTAGAGAATATATATATACATATGTTCAATTGCCAATTGTTCCCAATCTATTATAAAATTGTTGGGAAGATTTGGCACGACTTAACATTTTCACTATACACTTCAGAATAGTTGCTGATATAAGAACCCTCTCTCGTTGATATATGATCAATGCAGCCTTTGAAATTTTGGGGGAAAAATTTCTTTGCAGCAAGATTGTCTTCCTCGTTTACTCCACCTGGAAAAATAATAGCCAATGATGAACGTCCTTCGACTGCGATCGATGTCACTATCTCATGTTGCTTTAAAAGGATGAAAATCTTTTAATACATATATATTATAAGCCGTGTTCACACAAGATCTTATAGCCCTGTACCCATCTGGGATGTATATAGGCTGTAACTTGACTTTTCTTAACTAGACTACTACTGACCGAGACTCTGCCCTAAAAATTCGCTTTAAAGCATAGTGTATATATACTTTCCTCTGATTCTATAGTCATCAACGCAGTACGATGATGATATCCTCCTAGGCAACATCCGAATATATGAAACTCACTTCTCTTCTTCACTCGCCTTAATCTGTCGATGCCCTATGTAAAGATATTGTGAATAGATTGGAGGATTTGTTTGTTTTTCCACACATGTTCGTTCAGTCTAACACACGGATATAGGCACCGTGCAATATTAGCCAGATCTTTTATACGACAGAGGACAGACGATACTGAACAGCATACACCATTAAAGGATGTAAGCATAGGTAATATTATGTTGGTCACATTGTCGTCATTTAAAAAAGTAGGTCTGAATCACACTGTTAAAGCAATGTTTGGCGCTACGGTAGCGCAGTTCCAAAGCCGGTGCTTTAGTGTTACGAGCTGCGAGGTTGATTGTCACATGTACAGTAGTTGAATGGCTGCAAATAACTGTCACGTGTCTAGTGTTTAATGTTTATCCTTGTGAAGTGTATAGTTGTGAGATATCTCCACGAAATTCCTGAAATAGATTTATTAGAATACCAAAAACTTTACTTACCTACGTACATCTCGACATTGTTAGAGCTTACTTCTTCCCTTGAACATGATTCCTCTATAAAGACTAATCGTTTATCCACAGTTAGCGTTACGTTTTTCCTCCCGAGCTCCAGGATACATTTATGCCAATCGCCGTCGGCCAAGAACCCAGAATTCGGCAGTGTTCTTGAAAATTTTCGAGGTAAAATCAGGAAAGATTTTTCAGCCGGCCGTACTATTCGATGCGGCACGTCACAATGTAATGACCAGACCAACCTCAGGTAGCCATTTTCGAGTCCGAACCCCAAATGATCTACACCCTGTAAATTATTAAGACAGTGCTATGAGGACGCTGAATGTCACACAGTTACACACACGAGTTAGGGAGAGGACTATGCTCGGAGTTTTCGCTGCGTGATAAACTTAGAAATTAGGATATCCGCAGTAGAACCATAGTGACCGACGTAGCCCAAAGGATAAGTAAGCTGGAGTGGCAATGGGCCGGCCATATAGCTCGAAGAACCAACAACCGATGGGGAAAAAAGGTTCTCAAGTGGCAGCCTGGTACCAGTAGCGTAGTGTAAGGCAACCCCCCACTAGATAGAGTGACGACCTGGTAAGACATGCAGGATGTCGATGGATGCAGGTGGCTCAGGACCGTGCTTTGTGGCTTTCCTTGGGGGAGGCCAGCAGTGGACTTGTGAAGGGCTTTAATGATGATGCAAGTAGAGATTTGTCTAAAACTATAAAATTCTTATGTTATAAGGGACAGTGCTTAGTATCGACGCTATTTACCTTAGATTACCTACTTTAAGTTTAGTAAAATAATTTTCATTACAATTAGGTGACGAGCTAGCAAGTCGATCTAATAAAATTGTAAGTTCCTTTGCCAGCCCATTTTTTTTTTATTAATAGAATAGGGTGACAAACGGGCACACAGTCCACCTGATGGTAAGTGGTTGCTGCGGCCCATAGACATCTACATCTATCTTCCATTACAAATCAAAATGCAGATGCGTTGTCACCCGTGAGGACTGAGATGGAATGCCTCATTTCCAGTAAAAAGGGTCTCCGGTTCTCTACACTCACCATACGAAATACAGCAGCATTAAGCTACTATACTCAAACAAAAAGACACCTCATTAAGGTGTAATTTGCCACTGCCTGTAATCATTTCTGCAATAAATAATAGTCAAGTAACAGCGTGTGCCCAGGTGCGTAGAGGCAGAATGGTAAAAAGAGGATACTTAGAAAGGTTTCTATGCAAACCATGTCACTGAGCTAAAGAATTCTTTATATTTAAAAAATAAAATAATTTGAGAACACGTGCGTCACGAGAAAGTTTGTTTTCCCACTAAGTCATTTGTCTCTCTTCTTTTTTATTAGTCTGAAAGTTCACAACTAGCGATGGGCCGCTACCGTTGTAGGGATTTGGCATTATCTATCGATTGACGGTCACAGTACCAGACATCTCACATCTTTGCTGCCCGTCACTGGTCTAGGTATTTTACGTCTGGCGTCAACGAGATAGTTATACCACTATACCATCATCTACCACTGGAAGCCATAAGGTTTTTATGGTATTTCCCAGTATTTCAACTCCCTCTAGACGAAATGGGGATCGATTCTTTTACGTCGTCTCTACATAGCAAAGTAATTCAAGTTAAATTCAAGAAACGTTAATAAAGCAAACAAGAAATGGCTAAAATGAAAAGTGGTAGAAGAAAGAAGGCGCGTCATTTGTATAAATTTACCATATCGATCCATAGCAGTAGCCCGTCAGGCTCTGACGTGGTGAAGTTTAATGTGAGGTACGTAGGAACAGACGTGAGTCTTTGCTCGCCAACATGGCGGTTCACGTGATGTTTTCCCATCGCAAGTAATGAGTCGCCGTCGAACTGCGGGATTGTTACGTTGATTTCTAAAATACAAATACATATACAAATTCTTTATTTGCATATAAGACAGTTGAATAACATATTATTGCTAAAGAGCAACCACGGGTTATGTATTTATATATATGTACATTATTAAAATTTAATAATATAGTTATATTGAGTTTGTAATGATGTGTATTTACCTAACAGAGTGTTCTAAGCACCTATGTAGACTGGATTTTCTAAAGATTACAGGGCGCGTTAATCGTTTTACGAGGCGTTAAATATTATTACACCGCGGGATTAGAATTGTTTTATTGCTATGACGGGATTGATGACTAACGTGACTACGATGTCACCTTCATCATCGTCATTATCATTATCATCATTCAGCCCTCCACAAATCTATTGCTGAACATAGGTTTCGCCCAAGGAATGTCAGCAAGTTTTTTTGTCGTTTCTCGGGGGGGGGGGGGGGGGGGGTGACTGCTACAGTTGTCATGTTTGGCAAGAAGGGTTGGCAACCGCAGTTCCATTTTATGTTATAATATTTTATTTGGGATAACAAATGATAATGTATATAACAAAGAATTGCAGAACGTCAATCAATTAAGAGTACGTCATCAACGGCTTACTTAGTTTTGATAAGCATGATATGCTAATAATAATAATAAACTTATTAAAATACTCTTATTTATTAGATATGACATTTAAAGTTGATATTTTTACCGTTGATGTTTCTAATCGCATCAATATTTTGGCTTTGGTTATAGGTATTGCAAAAATATCTAAGTCTAAAAACTTGTCAGCAAACATAGGGTGTCATCAGAAGGATGCTAGTGTTTATATTTTGGCTTCGTTTCCATGTGTCGCCTCTTACGGGACTCACGGGCCGATACTGTATAGTAGTGGATAGTGAGGCCGCCACTGGACGGCACTGATGGTGGGTGTGTTTGTGGTCACCGTGCTGGCAGCGGTCGCCGGCGCGGCCCGCGGCGCACAGGCAGCGCGCGCGGCGGCAGCGTGCCGGCGCCGCGCACGCTCGCGGGCACGCGTCGCGTCGGCAACGCCCCCCCGCGCAAACCGCACCCCCACACGCGCCCACGTTGCGCCCCTCTGCAACACGCCAAACAATGGGTATGTTCCGAAATACAACGCAGTGTACTGTCCAATGCAAATGACGTCATGAATCGACGCTATACTGGTGATTCGTTCCAAAACATTGGACAGTATATGACGTCATACTTTTGCGCCATTAGGAAAAGTGTTGGCGATTATTTTGTCATTTTGTGCTCCAAAAATCATTATATCCTCCTAATGGATATACCATCAATTATTCTATAATTTTTTGTATTTCAATAAATAGAAACAAATTCTGGCATGCTTCATTCGGCAAACACACAATTAAAAATTGTTTTATTATGGCCGGATATCCGACACAATACGGCAGCGGCACGCTAGTACAATAAAGTGTCAAATGATACGTCATTTGCATTGGACAGTACACTGCGTTGTATTTCGGAACATACCCAATAGCTACGGTTCATCTTGGTTCGGTTCACCTACATAGCGATGGATGACAGTTGCAAAAAAAAAAAAAACAATTGACTGAATCAAAATTGTGCTATTGCCCTAGACGTCGATTTAGTAATGTACGATACGAGTGCGTTTTTTCTAAAGTACTACGTAATAAACGACATTTCAATTCTCGCCAAACAAATTGTATTTAGGTATTGTAAATACGCCATGGCGCCAATAAATAATATATTTTTATATTATTTATTGGCGCCAATCGCATACCTAATAACTGCAGTCGTAACGTAAGTAGTGGCGCACAGACAGACCGTCTGTTAAGAGTTAAGACGTTTCCCCTAGCGAAAGATCTTGAACGTTCGGTCCTATACAATCCACACGCTACAATATATCGCGTACAAATACGCCCGAATATTTGGAATTATTTCAATTAAAAAAGATAAGCGAACTTAAGAAATTAAACAAAACGTGTTGAATATAGATTTTTAAATTATCTATCCATTAGTGTAATCCTCAAATGATTAGAGCGTTTCCTTTAGCAACAGATGCATGTAATCAATAATTTAATAATAATTTAAGTTATTTCTTAAAAGTAGATTTTAAATGTATTCATAACACATAAAAACAAATTAATGGAATGTGATGATAGGATATCGAACATTAATAATGTGCTTTTAGATGTAGCTTATTTCTCATAACTAATGAGATAATTGTCACTGAAATACGCACTTTTGCAAGCTTTTGGTCAGGGTACCGCCTTAAGACCCGATAAATTAGTTTCATGACCACGCACTTGCAATGTTTGTGTTATATAAATTCTAAGCAACAGCACTAGATGGCGTATTACCATATCTGTATCACGATATAATGTTTTCCTGTGTTACATGTAGTCTGGACGAATAAAATTGGTTGTGACCTATTCTCACCACTGAGTACTGTGTTTTACTTAATTTTTGGGGACATTGTTCACCGTCACACCATCGTTTGTAACTAGGTATTTAGTATAATAGGTGCATTGCGCTACAAATTAGTACATATAAAAAGTACTCTGTGAATTAGTAGTTAAAGTTGACACGGTAACCATGTCAGCCATTGTCCCCCGCCTCACACTGTAAGCCGATAACAATCGACTAACATGGATTGTTATCGAATTTTGTCAACTAAACTGAACAATCGACTAATTCTAATTCTATTAGTTTTAGTAATAATCGCCCTTCGCTAGTATAACCACAGAATAAATAATATGTATAACGTTGCTGTACTAGATAAACTATAATAAAGGTTCCAAACTCCGTCGTGAGGGTGCTAGACTGTGAGAACTGAATCCACCAGTTACAGCCTATATACGTCCCACTGCTGGGCTCAGGCCTTCCCTCATTTCTGAGAGGGTTTAGGGCAAGGTGAATCCACCAGATGTTGCAAAAATAAGTTTATAGTTAAGTCGTCGAATATGTCGCTAAATTAAAGTAAAAAACAAGAGTTTTTAGAGGTTATAATCATTTAAAGGCAAAAAATATGGTAAATTGAAATATTAGTGGCTAAATTGCTCACAAAAGGACGCTGCTTTACTGCGCCCTCCTTTCTGCCAAGGAGGGTCGCGTTCGTATACGGCTTAGAGATCTCTAGTTAGATCGTTAAGCCAGTTCCTAAAAGGTTGGGTTTAGTGGGTAAAAGTCACCACATAACCACGCAGCCGGCTGCGTGGTATGCTATGAGCATTCCCAACCTCCCTCCCCCGCTTTCCGGAGGGTTGCCCATATTTGCTTCGGGCGCAAAAAAAATCAAAGCCATTTTAACAGTTGATATTATAGTAAATATTTCAGTCGACTTTAGCATGGCGTAGTGTAGTTAGTTTTTATTAAGTTGATTTTCTGAAGTGTTCCTAATTATTACCAAAGCTTGTTTGCTATTTTTTTATTGATATAGTATACGACTTATAGTACGAGTTATAGTATACGACTTTGTGTTTGCGCATCCATCCTCCTCCTAGTTTTGGTTTTATAGGACGGCAAAGCTTAAGATGACCATATTACCCTCATGTACCTTATAGTATATCTGGTTTTAATTATTATTTAATTATTGCAGTAATTGTAAATTACCTCGTATATTTTGCGGCTCCAACGGCAAAGGAATGTTGTTCACGTGCAGATTTCTGATGCAGCCCGAGTACGACTCGGTTGGCCCGGACATGGCGTCGAACGGTACTGTTGCTAAATCTTTCGCACCACCTTATAAATTAATAATAACATAATTGACACTAATTCAAAGCAAACAAGTGATTGATCTTGGTTTTATGCACGTTGTGACTTGAATTAAGAAAGGAATGCTTCGATGTTTGGGACGCGCAGAAATAATGAGGAGAGAGTGGCAAGGCAAATTTATGCTGCAGAAGTAAGTGATGGAATCAGAATGGGACGGAAGACTGAAGTTTAAGGACCAAGTTGGCGATATATTGAAGTAAGACCAAATTAAGAGCACTCTCAACAGGCGAGCACGTATTGATTGTACCCACCCTTGGTTAAAAGGCGCAAGAGTATGTATTTTACAAGTTAAAATAACAAAATTGTTTGTCCTATGTAACAAGCATTTTTAATCATTAACTTATGAAGCTTAAGCGTAAAATTGTTTCAATGTTTAGAACTTTTCAGTAGCATTGGATAACTACGAGCTTTTAATATTTTTTAAAGTAAAATTGAAGAAACTGTTCACACGTGTCGTGAGCATGGAACTATGTCGCACAGCAGTGTAGTAACCGAGCCTAAAAAACTTAGGCTTTATAATACAGCGTAATGCCTAATTTGTAAATACTCATTAATATTTTTCTGTTTTTATTTAAGGACATTCCAAGCGCTGATTAGCTCAAAACAGTATTTTTCAATCCATCATCCACTTATCTTACACAAATGATAATTACTTTTAACTTTAGGAACTTTTAAGGTCTATATCTTTTAAGGTATATAAATAAGAGATTTTTTGGATGAAGTTTCTATTAACGTTCATTGAGATAAATATTTACTAAATATTAATAAATTATTTATAATTTAGTCATAGACACAAAAGTTAGAAATACCTTCTACTGCGAAATTGTGTTATTGCACACAAATTTCTAACTGCTCACACATCCGTTATTGCTTATATTTTTAACTTCTACTCTTAGTTTCTACAAGTTATAAAAGTATTTATTACTCCTTGGCAGAAAACTGCTTCGGGGATAGTCTGGTTGGCATCGCACCAAAGTAAATCAATCCATTTTTCTGTCAAGAAATTCTCACACTTTCATCCCGGAGTCAGGGCACGATGTTGAACATCGTGCCTCGGAAAGCACGTAAAGTTATTGGTTCCATTCAGGTGTTACTACTACGTATAGAGAAGACAACGCCTTGCATGATTTTGGCGCCACGCTTTTCGTTACATTGTACCGCAGTCCGCAACTGTTTAGTGAGTGTCCAACGCCTGCACCGATTAGCTCAAAATGCCTGGTTGTGTTCTTAAAGAATGCTGTAAACACTACAGAACATCAAAAAAAGTGATGGTTTAACATTTCATTGGTAAGTAGACATTAAAATGTTTAAAACTATTTGATTTAAAGTTTTTCGCGTTGTTACAATGCTCACGAGAATCGGACAAAACGTAAAATCGATGGGAGCGACTTGTACGATACGTGTAAGCGCCATGAAATTCATGGCGCTTATGACGTTTTGGTCGCAAGAAAACTAATCTCTCATGCAAACTAGCGCTGCCAACCAAACATTTAATAGTTTAGTTAAACGACGTAACTATTATTTTAGCGCTGCAGCGAACTTTAGTTCTAACTCTTAGCAAAATGAAGCAAACTTTTGGTTCAGGGTGTCTGTTCTATACGCTAGTAATATATTTTGATGGTTGGTGCCGCGCCTGGGCTCCCTCCAATCATAGTCTTATTACCGTCCCTTCGAAATATGAGAGTTAAGAAATAGACTGCACCTGTGCTTGCGTAAACACTCGTGCAATATAATTCTGTTCTGCGCAAAAAGCTAGTCCGTTGAGACTTGCCGCCGTGATCAAAGTTGAGACTAGAGGCATAAAAGAAGTCCTACCACCCAGTAGAAAACAAACTTCTACTTTACTTTCCTTTACCACCGAACTCCTGGTAAATGGGGTATCAAATGGATATTTAAAATTTCAAGTGAACAATTTCAATTGCACACTAAAATTTTACGCGAGCGCTCAACCTAAAGGTATTAAGAGAAATATAATCTCAAATGGCTTTGCAAGATCCTTCGTTATGCCGAAAATATTGCAGCATTAATTTTTAAATAAATATATCGTAAAGTTGAGGATTAATGTTAAGGATTATGTTAGACAAAAACACGATTTCGTAAAATTTTCTCGATAGAAAAAAAATCCAAAGTTACCTCCAAAATGAACAATAAACCGCTGTTATTCATAAAATACTTTAAATAAGATCATGAAACTTTGCATACTAACTGAAGTATAAAGCAGTGCTTATGTTATTTACTTTTTTTGAAATACCATTATTTTCACTGTAAAAAGAAATTACCTAAACTATCGTCCTTTTGAAGCGTGATTCCTGACGCACGGTCACTTCGCTTCGGTCTTTGAACGGGGAGATTGTGTCGCTTACGATCAGAATATACATTACGCAACAGGACGACGTAAAATTAAAATGGGAAATAACCGTAATAAAAATAAGAAGCGACTGGCTTGGCGTTAAGAAACAGGCATAAATATGATAAACCTAATGAAATAAGTGTCTAACGACCTTTCTACTTACAGTATTAGTGATTACAAACATGTCGGTAAATAGCATACGACGCACGGGCAAGTGGTGACGAAAATAGAATTTGAGCTGACTTACTATATCCCCTTAATTGCAGTTGTATAACGTAATATAGCCGTGTTGTAGTGGCGTAAAGAAATCTACTATAATTATAACCCATAATATCCTGTAGGTGTCATAAGAGGAGACAGAGAGAAAATGAAACAGAAGATGTACAGAAGCATCTTGCCAATAGCAACTCAAATGAAAATAAATAATAAAAATCTGAGCGTGTTAACGCGCCTGCCAAAGCTGGTAACTGTAATATGTAGATAGTTCTCACTTGTTATTTTATTAACATATAGTATTTATTAATAAAGAATAAGGATGATAAACGAGCTCATAATTTACTTCCTCCTCCACCTCGATTCTTAATCTAAAGAGAGAGAGGAAAAGATGAAATTCCATTTTTGCAGGAAAAAGAGTCTCCGGTTCTCTAAATTCACTATAAGAAACACAGCAACATTGAGCTGCTATTTTACGCTGATATTCTATGAGAGCGTGGTCCTTCCTCGGTCGAGCCGAACAATTCGTGCTACAATCATAATATAGCTGTAGCGTGGCTCCACCACGTGAAGTAATAGTAGATAATAATAAACCCGTCCCCTCACCCCATGTAGGAGGCAATCTATAGTGGACTTAGGCTGTAATGAAAAAAGAAAAAACGTATTTATACAAAACATTGGTATAGTGAGTAACCTAGTACGATGTCAGCGTCGCTCGCGGTGTGTGGGTAGGCATGCGCCAGCATGGGCTCGGTGCTGAGTGCGCCGTCCACCCACACGTACAGGCGCGCGCCGTACCGCCCCGCCCTCACGCCGTGCCACTGTGACATCGAGACCACTACGCCGCTACGTACCAGCGAGGTCAAACCCGACAGCCGATCTAAAAACAAGCCTTTCCAAGTGACCCATTGAATTATCTACGTGAAAACTGAGTAGTTGTTACTAGTCCGTTAACATTCCACTAGGTCGTAAACTTGTAGAAGCAATTGGAAACCGAAAATTTATTCAATCCACACTGTTGTATAACTTTAAAGTTTCGAACACGTATTGAAAGAAGGACAAAACACAGTTTAATCGTTGCTTCATGAGGTAAGTGATTAAAATAGAAAAATATGGTCCGAGAATAGAGCCCTTAGATACACCCATTAATACAGGCGGGACGGAATAACTTTAATTATAGATAAATACTTTTTCCTTCTGTTACTGAGATACGAAATAGTAAAATTAAACACAACGCTTATATACCAAAATGTTGTAGTTTTTTGATAAATGTCCTAAGCTATTCAATAGTCTAAGGCATTAAAAAGGTCACAAATATACCAAAAGCATCCCCTATTTTCTTTAATATATTATCATCATCATCATTATCAGTCCGTAAAAATCCGCTGTTGGACACGGGCCTTTCCTCTTATTGAAAGGATTTATGGGGAGGCAAAAGTCAGGTTTGTTAGTCGTATCGCACCTTTGACGATGTTTCCCATTTGGTCTGGTATTTAATGTCTACCCTAAACGAGATGTGTATAAACATCCCAATAACCTTCTCAATTTATCGGAAACGAAAGTAAAATATTTTGGCATACCTCATAGTCGCCTCTTGCGACACCCACGCGATAAAATGGGGTAATGGAATCACGATTGGCAAATAAATATAATTATAAAATATAAAATATAATTAAAAAAATATAAATTTAAAAGTAAAGGAAGGAACACGACATATTCACAGCATCCAATATCCATGAAATAAATAAATAATTTTGTTTTTGTGCGATCTTGCTTGACTTTTTTTTAATCTACTGCTGCTACATCCCAAGAATGCACCAGCTGACATGCAATACTGGAAAGATTTGCATCTCGTTTACTCCAGACGTTAAAAATATGCAGACCGACGACAGGCAGCAGCGTCGAAGGTGCGAGACGTTTGGTATGCGATCGTCATTTCGCCTGTCAAGCGTGACAATTGAGGCAAACTATTCCTGCAACAGGATAAGCCCATGTTCAGCAGTGGATAGAAGTCCAATGCTGAATATAGACATATGAAGAAGACGGAGAATGTATCCATTTACTCCCACTCGTTTGGATGTGGGTGGGTGTTTGTCAAAGTCAACTAATGGAATTACAAGAAAATCATGCAAGCCCTGGAAATAAACAAAATGTCATCTAGAATTCACCAGTTCGTAAAGTACATACTCATATCCCAGCATTGGGCTAATGACGGGCCGAAAACGATGACGTGAAAAGATTAAAAAATATTTTACGTTTATTGCAAATATTTCTTACGCATCATTTAGTATTAACTTGGACCTACCCGTCCATCTGTATTCCAGTAAACCTCCTTGCAGAGACAAAGCTGTGTAAAAGTGGGGTGTCTGCGCAAATATCACCAGACCTCGCTCTTTCGTCGGCTTGATTTCGGCTTCGAGGGACAAACTAACACTGGATATCGAGCGTGGCAGCAGCTGCAGATAGGACCGAACCCCGCTGAATAGCACGTCGATTGGTATGACGTCTGGAAGTCGATAAATTACAATACTGAGCTTAGTTGATTTGTAATTGGTAGGACTCCTTTCCTGCCCTGACGGTAGGTAGCACTTAACTAGTTTTGCCGCCAAGCGTCAGTGAATGCATTATTTTGTCGCTGTCTGAAGCGTATAAAGAGCCAATATAATTACAGACTGAGAGGCGTTCCACTTTAGTCCATAATGGTGACAACGCATCTATAGCCATTTTTGATTAAAGTAGATTACAAATGTCCATTGGCTGCATTAGTCACTTGCTATCAGGAGAACTGTTAGATCGAATGTTAAAATATTACATTGAGTTATAATGTGCTACGTACTACATTATAGGTAACTCTATGAAATATTACGAGTTTTAATTCATTTCGACTCTATGCAGGGTTAATTTGCAATAACCGGCCAAATTCGCAGAGAAAATTCAGAATAAGTAATATAACAAACGGTGAAGAAAAATTAATTAATAAAATCAAAACTCAAATATTCTGTCCTTTTTATCTTTTAAATTCAAAATGCGTGGTACGAGGGCGACACTGAAAGTTTTTAGAACTGGCCTCTTGTAAACGCTACTATAAAAAAAATAAGTTCAAATTTTGAAAATGGAACTCTTTGCTATTATTATTGTGTATGTATTTTATTAATTTGTCATTTGTTTACAATTTGGTGGCAAATTGAAAATTGTCTGTGTCACGTCAGTATGAATTTAACGCAAGAAAATTTTCGTAAAATGATTTTTTATGACTTTCGATGTCATTTAAATCAACAAGTAAGTGTGATATACTTTGATGGGCTTTTCACGATGAATCCCCATCTCGTGTTACTGTTTACAACTGGTTTAATGAGTTTAAACGTGATCGCACTAATCTCACCAATGTTCTGCGTGACTACTTAAATGTCTTTGGTTCTGCGTGAGGGACGGCCTTCTACGGCGACAACTAAACATAACATCAGTGTTGTACGGCGTATGATAGACTAACAAAATAGTGACTTATCAGCAGATTTGGACAAGCTCAGGCATCGGTATGAGCCAAGTGCACAAAATCCTCCACGAACATTTAGCGGTCAGGAAGCTTTGTGCCCGGTGGTGGTTTCGTGCTTGATGTCGTGAAATGGTTCAATGATTTAACGGAGGTGGCTTAAATGATGTGTCTGACATACTTACGGGTGACGATTTATTGCTATGATCCTGAAACTAAGAGACAGTCTGCTGTCTGGGTGTTTCCTTCCGAGAAGTTGCTAACTAAAGTGCAGAGAGGTCGAAGTGTGGGAAAAGAGATGGTGGCCTCGTTCTTCGGAAGGACAGGTCATTGTGCAACAATTGTTTTAGAGGATCGAAAAACAGTAACTGCAGAGTGGTACACTAACAATTGCCGCATATCCTGGAAAAAGTTCGAGAGAAACGACATCGCAGTAGGATCCTCCTACACCACGAAAACGCCTCGTCGCACACTGCCAAGCAAACAATCGACTACTTGGCGACGTCAGACGTAGAACTACTGGGTCACCCGCCCTGTAGTCCCGACTTTCCACCTTGCGATTTTATCTATTTCCGAAAATAAAAGAAAAACTTCGAGGAAAACGTTTTATGGACTCTGAGGAAGCAGTGATTGCGTTTCAAAATGCCGTCGAAGAGACCCCTCCCCTAAGGACTCCCCTAAGGACGAGTAGGTAAAGTGCTTTTCTCAGTGGTTCCATCAGGTGAAGCGATGTATTGATGTAAGTGGCCACTAATTTGAAAATGGGTGCGTTTGGCAGAAAAAAGCGCTAGCAAGCGCTTGTAAGCAAAATGGCGATCGTAAGCGGTAAGAGCTGTCAAAACGTAAGTAGCTATTTTCCTCCAGGACACGATGTTAGTTTTAACCGGGGAACCTAACCTAATTTAAATATATGTTTGTAAAGTATTTATATTAAAAACTTACCAATCACGAATTTTTAATAACATGTATATTATGTATATTCATGTCATTATATTACTTAAAACTAATATTGCACGAAACAACTTATAAACTCTACTTCAAAACAAACAAATTAAATAAGCAAAATGGCGGATTGTGTCAGCGCTACTGAAGTAGCAATCGTGTCCTGGCCGAAAACTATTTCAGCGCTTGTAAGCGCTTGCTAGCGCTTTTTTCTGCCAAACGCACCCAATATATATTAAAACTAATAACTTGCTAGTTTGTTGAGTTTTTGATTTTCTAAGATATTTCAGTGTCACTCCCGTAATGCATTATTTTAACTGATATTACTGCACACGCACACATTCGTAAAGGTACGATCGGTAGGCAAAAACGTTGTTGTCCATAAATCCAATTAAATTTGGGATAATTTCAAATAACTGTAAGGTCTTATTTAATCGTATTTTCAAAGACTGCAATAACGGTATATCATTATATAGATATTTGGATTTAAGTTATAATTTGGCTACTCTTTGAAAAATAACCTTGTATTATCAGTTTCGTCACAGTACAGTACTCGATATTGGCCTCTACCATAGCATGGACCATTTGAAAAATCGTTACAGTTGGGGGGCGGCTTCACGATTCTTCAGTTCTAGATGTTTCGCAATTTGTCACTGATCTCCGTCGCAGTAAGTGTAATTTTTGTCAAAGCGTTTAATATGATATACTCAATCAAAGTTGAAAAGAAATAGACCCATAATTAATTAAGGCATATTATAGAATGAAATTACGCAACCAAGGCTAATAAGTGTAGCAAATCTAAATTTGCATTTCAGCAAACAACTACTTTTTACCAAAGATTAAATCTTTACTTTTTACTGGCAAATGTTATACATTACGTCATTTTTATAATAGGAACTTATACTTCAGTCCACTGTTGAACGGTAATATGGCCAAACCAGGATAAAATCTGTAATTGTGTTCTTTATTTTTCTCCATCAGTTCGTAAAAATTATGGACATGGGACTATCTGGTAGTATGAAGGTATTTATTTTTTTATTTCGCTGACAAGGAATTGTAGATCGGCCAAACATATTTGTATAACCTAAAAAAAAGTATTTTGCGTTTACATACTTTGATCGCAGTTTTCGCCGGTCTTTCCATATGGGCAGTCACAATACGCACGCGAATCGGGCGCTTGCACGCATAGCCCTTGGCAAAGCGACCGCGAGCGATCACACTCGTGTTGTTGGCTTGAGCACGTTGCACCGAACCAACCTTCGTTGCAGATGCAGCTGTTAATGATAGAATGAACGTGATCACATTATGCAGTATTAGTATTTAAAAGGATTTTTCGTCTGATTACATATAATCAAAACTAAATAAATCAATAAGTGTGCTTATTAACCCTTCAAACCCCTTAAAATTTTCAAATGCGTTCGTCAAATCCCGAACAGTCGCATGCGACCGCACCCACCCACAGCACTATGAACCATAAAAACTTATACTTAGAGACTACTTTTCTATGAAGAAGTTTGGCATTATAGAATCTATACAAAATTTTCTATCCTGTGGTTTAAGGTCGCTGCATACAGGACGGAATCATAACGTGCACGGGACGGAGACGGGACGTTGTTTGTCAACACGGACGGGAGTTTAATGCATACGCACCGTGACAGTGATTAGAAACTAACGTGTTAGTGTTGTGAAAGATAGATTTTTCATTTGAAGAATTGGCATTGATTGCTATTTCTCTACAATTTTTTTTCAAACCTCAATTGGCATTTATAGCATGAATGAATACTAACACCCTTATCCATACACGCTCTATAAACACATTTTAACCAATACTCTGTCAATAAGTTGATTATATCTTTTTTATAGAGATATACTGATACTGATGTAATAAATGTCGACATTGTAAAACATGAATCTACTTTATTTACGTACCTGTCTTTTGATTTGAGCACAAATAAGTTCAACTGTCATTGTTACCTATCTATTCATGTATTGTAAATGAAATGAAAACTATAAATGACAAATAAAATTTATACTAACTGTTTGCAGTGACTCTTATTTCGACTTCAATTTTCCGCCACAGAATTTTTTTATATTTTGTGTCCAAACACTTTGGGTGTGCAATATTATACAAACATTCAATTGGTTTTTCGTCGTCTATGTTGTTTAGTACGGCACGTGCATCACTACGAAGCCAACGTAGCGACTGTGCCAGTTTATACAAAGGTACTCTGTGGACTGTGCATACGCAGCGGAACCACGGACGGGACGTGGCACGCGCCGGGCGGGACGGGCTAAACATCGTCACCGACGATGTTTAACCTGTCGTTCGTGCCACGTCCCCGCCCCGTCCGTGCGTCCGTAACGTATGCATTATCACATACATTTTCTATGAAACGATATTTCCAAAATTTCACGTCCCGCTCCGTCCGGAATAAAACACGTTACGTATGCAGCGACCTTTAAACAAATCAGTTACTCTATAGATTTTTATTTTAAATCTACGGTAAAATTGCGCCATTTTCGTATGCTCGGTAAATATCGCAAATTGACAGTTGAATAAAAATAAAATCCATAGAGTAACTGACTTTTGTTTAGACTATAAAATAGAGAATTTCGTATAGATTCTATAATGGCAAACTTCTTCATAGAAAAGTAGTAATAAATATAAGTTTTTATTCATTCAAGGCTTGTAAACAATAAAATTCAGAGTTTGTCTAAAAGATATTAAAAAAAACAAAAACTAAATTGTCTATGGAAAAATACATGTAAAGCAAAAGTGCGCGCTTTAGACTTTTACTTACTAGTATTTTTTATTCTTACTTGACTTAACATTTTAAAGTCTAGGGCTACTAACCCCGATCAACATATATAAAAATAGTTAGTGAACATCAATTTTAATAAAGATCTTTTTGAGTGCGGCATTTAAAGAAATACTTTCTTAAAGAAGTCTGAAAACCCAATTAAGTATTTTGTTAAATGGCTTAGATAATATTGTGAGGTAGTAATATTTTACTATTTAACTGATAGTCGGAAGGTTTTGGTAGTCAGAGGTCAGGGTTTGAATTCCATCCGAACGCGGCATTTGTACTTAAACTCAAACTGTTCGTATCCAGACGTGTTCTAATTGTTTCTACGTTTCTTGCTAAGCTGTTGCTGCATCTACCTCCAAAATTATCGTTGAGCGTTACATCGGGTTTTCGTTACAAATTCCTTGTGCATACCTTCTGGCTTACTGAATTAACTTTGTTATCACCATTGGACACAAAATGTAACTAATGCTAAGGCCTCGTTTTGGGGTGAAAAACGTATCTTCCAATATACAATTATAAGAAGCGTATGTTTGTGAAACACGTTTAATGTTATTGACGTTAATGACTCTTGGTAATGCTTCAGTGTGGGGCAAAAACCGTGTCGTGTTATCATCGTTGAGCAAATAGTGTATAGAGGCACTCTCACCCGTACGTGGCGGGCGAGTGTATGCAGACGCCGCGCGGAGCGTTGCAGGATCGCGCGGTGCACTGCGACACGCCGCACTGTCCAACGCCGCGACCGCCCACAACTTTGCCGCCTACAGCCTGTCCGCTTACGTCCCATATACAGCCACGCCAACCGTTGTGCAGCGGCAGATCGTGCGGCAGAACCGCGAAGTTCTCGGAAGGGTGGCCACCTATCAAGTTACATCAGCTTACATAGATTTACCGTAGCTTATGTACCTTTATTATATTTGTTCTACCGGGTTCGATCCTGTTATGATCAAATCTGATGTTATGAAGGATATGCGAAGTCGACTACTAAGCTGCTGAATATCTTTTTTAGGGGTAGGAAAAGGGTATACCCCAATTTTCAAATATAGAAACCGGGCATTAGTGGTACGAGTTGGTGGACTTGGATTTAAATTACTATGTAAGGTTACAGTTGTTCAAAAATTGTTGACAAATGTTACAGCTCAAGCGTAACTTGAGCGCGTATTAAATTTATTCTTCAAATGCTAATTCACAGTACAAAGTGGATTCTCATAAAATTTCTTTTGTACTATATGGAAATACACGAGTCACGCAATATGATCCGTCGCCTGAGTTGAGAGTGTTTTCATTACAATGTTCATTGTTGAAATTACATGATTCCATTTTTGTCTGCCAGGGCCGCTATTCAGGTTTTCCTTTAATCAGTGCTATATATGTGTACCAATTAGGTACGGTATCGGGATATGATATGACGTACCGATGTAGATATATGGCAGTAGCGTCATCTTGTCGTGTTGCGGATGGGCAGGCGCGTTTCCGGATACGTTGTGGCGTCCGTCGACGCTGAGGCCGGCGCTGCGGCCGCGCCGCCACACGCGCACCGCGTGCCCGCCGCGTCGTCCGCTCAGCGCGCGCGACGTGAACACACGTCGCGGACCTGACGTTGTATCCATTTGTTAGGCATTGAAGTAATATTTACTACGTACTAGAAGAGACGCCAAGACTTTGTCGTTTGCAATACGCATTAGAGCCCATGGGCTCAAAAGCTCAAACTTACTTAGTTTGTGCCATAAAATGGTACTTTGCTCTACCATAGGTGACGCACCGCCGCGGTGTGTTCGCGGTGTCTCTTGTATTTAGTACATATTACTTGAATGGGTTTAGACGGGAAGATGATAGCAAGCGGGACAAACATAACCAATTTTTTTAATAATATTGAAAAACATTCACTACTGCAGCTTGCAGCCAATGGACACATACAATCAACATCAAATAAAGAAGGCTACAGATGCGAAATCATCTATGAGGACTAAAACGGAATGCCTCACGACCTGTAATTACACTGGCTCTCTATATCTATACCCTTCCGCAGCAATGCACGCACTGCTGTTCCTTGGCTGAAATAGTTCAGAGGGTGGTAGATACCCAGACAGACTCGTAGGCAGGAAAAGAGTCCACCTCTTAAACGAAATTATTGCATTCATTCATTCATTCATTCATTTACATTTCTTCTTACTTCATAGGGTATCGCCTACCTCTCGTTATTGTGTTAATTTTTACTACTCCGAGTACCTATATAGTCATAACTAAAAAGACAACTACATTGTATAAAAAAATTATACGTGTTATACATATAAAATGCATTTTACTACCTAGGCTGCACTAAAAGTATCGGGAATGGAATATTTCCACTGTTCCTGTCATATTAAAATCTTTTTAATTGAAAACTCCTTGATTTTAAAAATCGAATACCATTTATTTATTTAAAAAAAGATTTTCGGTCTTGTCACAAGGTTTTGTCAAACTTGTTTAGTCGTTGAGAAAATGGAATTGACGCGAGAAAATTCAAGAGCGATGATTTATTATGACTTTCGAAGTGGTTTAACACAAAAACAGTGTATTGACCGGATGATTTCTGCATTTGGTGATAAAGCCCCATCCAAAACCACAATTTATAGCTGGTTTGCTGAATTTCAACGTGGGCGTGTCAAGCTCAGTGATGATCCCTGTCAAGGTCGTCCAAAAACTGCAGTCACCCAAGAAAACGTTGATGCTGTGCGTAAGCCGATTGAGGAAGATCGACATGTGACATACCGCGGAATTCAGGCAACTTTAGACATTGGCATGAGTCAAATACAAATAATCTTGCATGAACAATTAGGTGTAAAAAAGTTGTTTTCCCGATGGATACCGCATTCGCTCTGTGAAGAGCAAAACGCGGCTCGCGTTACTTGGTGCGTCATAACTCTCGAAAGATTCCACGCAGGATCCTCAAATGCTGTATACACCATCGTATCAGGTGACGAATCCTGGATATACGCGTACGAACCCGAAACAAAAAAAACCAGTCACGATTTTGGGTGTTCGAAAATGAGTTAAAGCCAACAAAAATTGTTCGTTCACGGAGTGTTGCAAAAAAAATGGTGGCCACGTTTGTCTCCAAAACCGGCCATGTTTCGACTATTCCTCTTGAGGGACAAAGAACGGTTAACGCAATGGTATGCTAGCATTTGTTTGCCACAGTCGTTTCTGAACTCCGTAAAGAGAACTGCAACCGCCGCATCATCCTCCATCACGACAATGCGAGTTCTCACACCACACACAGAACAAAAGAGTTTTTAGAGCAAGAAAACATAGAATTATTAGACCATCCGCCGTACAGCCCCGACCTAAGCCCTAATAATTTCTATACTTTCCCTAAAATAATAAATTACGTGGTCAGAGATTTTCATCACCTGAAGAAGCTGTGGTCACCTAGAAAACGGCCATTTTGGAGACCCCAACTTCCGAATGGAATGGTTGCTTCAATGATTGGTTCCATCGTATGGAATAATGTGTCAAATTTCGCGGAGAATACTAAGAAAAGCAATAAATATATTTTTAAATAGTAATGTTGTGTCACTTCCTTGATTCCCGAAATTTTCAGTGCCGCCCTCGTATCTAGGTCTTCATTACACTTCCCACTAGATATAAATAGAAACTTTTGGTAAATCCGAATGGCGCTCATGTCATACGTAAATTTTTTAAAGTATTTTAAAGTATTTACTCTAAGTGCACGACTCATAATGCTCATAATGCATATGATCGTGAAAAAATTTAGAAAAAATTCTCAATCAACAATACAACATATTTTATTTTATATTTCTTTATTATTATTATTGAGATAATTTTGTTATTATTGTAATTGAAAAAACTATTGTTACGCGCTCCAGTCGACGACACACTAGCGCCATCTAGTGTCAGGAAAGAGAGCGAGGGGAGCGTTGCAGTTTATGACATCACAAATCTTTCGACCGACAGCGCCACCCGAAGAACTAAGTTTCTAGAAAATCTATACTCGAACTCTCGGTACCTTGCGCGTGTTTACTTGAACATTCCGGATATTTTGCTAATTTAAATAAATAGGTGGCGCAAGATGCGATCGAGGCAGAGAGTTGAACTCGGCGACACAAGCGAAGCTTCGGAGCGGAATTAAGTGAATTAGTGTGTTTAATTATTAGTGTTTTAACTTTAATTTGTGTAAAGTAAATTAAAGTGTTAATTTAGGTAATTTTATCGGCAATTTTTATTGTCACGAACCTCAAGCTCGTAACAATTGGTGTCAGAAGTGGGATAAAATCATGCTGATTTTACCTAAGGAGGAAACGGAGGGTGTCCGCACCCGCAGTCAACGCCAGCATGAGACGGACCAGAGGAGATTTGGTGGTGCAACGCCGCAGACGTCGGAGGGCCAACTGCCAGCCACGGAGGCTGCGGGCCCGTCAGTAGCTCCTACACCTGCAACACCAGACTTAGGTGCTCTGATGGCGATGCTACAGGAGCAGCTGCAGCGCGGACGAGAGGAACAGGCCCGTCTGTTGAAAGAGCAACAGGAGGAACAGGCTCGCCGACAGGAGGAACAGGCTCGCCGACAGGAGGAACAGGCTCGCCGACAGGAGGAACAGGTCCGTCGGTTGGAAGAGCAGCTGCGGGGCAGCCAGGAAGAACAGATGCTTCACGCTACCTTCGGGAAAGAGATAAGGGAGGTGAAGGATAAGGTTGCTCAACATGATAACCGGTTGTCGGAAGCGGAGACCCAAATCAACCAAGTTAAGAAAACGCTGTATGAACTCAAACTTGGGGATGGAACTACAGCTCCCGTAGTAGCTTCAGCACCTTCGCTACGTGGGTTCAAGGTGCCACCGTTCGACGGGACTTCTTCCTGGTCAGCCTACAAAATCCAGTTCGAGGCTGTTACGAAAGCGAACGGCTGGAATAAAAGTCAGGCCATGACCGCTCTCACACTAGGCCTACGCGACCAGGCCTTAACAGTTCTGGAAGCTCTCGGTGAGGAAGTGACTTATGAGCAACTCCTTGAGGCATTGGAGGCGAGGTATGGCGACGCTCACCTGGAACACGTCTTTCGTGCGCAGCTTAAAGATCGTGTGCAGCGCATCAACGAAAACCTGCAGCAGTGGGCTCTAGAGGTGGAGAAGCTGGTGCGAAAAGCATACCGGTCTGTACCTGCGCTCATTGAAGGGAACCTGGTGCAGACATTCATCGACGGTATCCGCGACCTGGAAGTCAGAGCTGCTGTGAGGCTCGGGCACCACGAGGCGCTTAAGGACGCCTTGGCCCATGCACTGGAAGTGGAAGCCGTGCGGCGGGATCATCGTTCCCATCGCGTCAGGGAGGTTGCAGCAGCTACAGTTCGCGACCGCAACAAAGGATACAGCCCTAGGTGCTATGGCTGTGGGGAAAAGAGCCATCTTCGATCCAGCTGCCCTAAGCGAACCGTGGAAAGGAGAGTTGATCGATCTCGAGAGGGTAGTGCAGCTAACGGCACTGCCTGGCGGCGACAGGATCATCGTTCACCTCACGCTAGGGAGGTTACAGCAGTTACGGTTCACGACCACAATAAAAGATACAGCCCTAGGTGCTATGGCTGTGGGGAAAGGGGCCATCTTCGGTCCAGCTGCCCTAAGCACACCCTAGGAAGGGAAGGTGAACGGTCTCAGAAAGGAAGTGCGGCTAACAGCACCGCCCAGCAGCAGCAGGAATACGACTTTACTATCAGACACTGCAGCAGGAAATCTCACGGCAACGCAGATGCATTGTCAAGAAGACCTTGTCCTGAGGACTGCAACCATTGTAGTAGGCAAGAGAGTAAGGAAGTGATATCCGTGAGGATGCTCAGGACAGACCACCTCAGAAACGGGTGGAAGGACAGCCTACGACATGCACAGCAGGAAGATCCGGACATCAAGCCGATTCTGGGATGGATGAAGGCCCGTGCTACCAAGCCTAAGTGGAGGGACGTCTCAGCGATGAGTTCAACCACGAAAAGTTATTGGGCCCAATGGGACAGCTTGCTGCTTCAGGATGGAGTCCTGTGCCGTAAATGGGACAATGGTCGAGAAGACAGCTGTCGTTTACAAATGGTTGTCCCTAAAGCTAAAGTGCCGAATGTTCTACAGCTGTGCCATAATGGTCGTTCAAGAGTCCATCTGGGAGTTAAACGAACTCTACTGAAGGTCCGAGAACAGTTTTACTGGGTCCATTATCGTGACGATGTCGAGGATTGGTGTCGTACATGTACAAGTTGTGCGGCTGTGAGGGGACCTCAGACACGGAGTAGAGGAGCATCGAAATTGTACAATGTTGGTGCACCACGGGATAGGACATCCCTTGACATTGCGGAGCCGTTACAGAAAGGCGCAAAGCGGACTCCTAAGATCGTCCATGTGGATCGCCTAGCGCGTTATTATGGGGCCGATAATGCTCGGGACAAGCATGTCTTAGGAGGGGGCAGTGTTACGCGCTCCAGTCGACGACATACTAGCGCCATCTAGTGTCAGGAACGAGAGCGAGGGGAGCGTTGCAGTTTATGACATCACAAATCTTTCGACCGACAGCGCCACCCGAAGAACTAAGTTTCTAGAAAATCTATACTCGAACTCTCGGTACCTTGCGCGTGTTTACTTGAACATTCCGGATATTTTGCTAATTTAAATAAATAGGTGGCGCAAAATGCGATCGAGGCAGAGAGTTGAACTCGGCGACACAAGCGAAGCTTCGGAGCGGAATTAAGTGAATTAGTGTGTTTAATTATTAGTGTTTTAACTTTAATTTGTGTAAAGTAAATTAAAGTGTTAATTTAGGTAATTTTATCGGCAATTTTTATTGTCACGAACCTCAAGCTCGTAACACTATTAATAGAATTATCTTAAAACGATCAGAAATCAACTTTTACTTTAATTTTTAGGTATTTGTACTCAGGCATTTTTACCTGAATCGTTAATAACAGTGGTAGAGCCACGCGGCAGCTTTGCTGTTGCACGTATGGGCCGGCTCATACCGGGGTGATACCACGACCTCACAGAATACCGGCGTGAAGTGGAAGCTCTGCTTCCGCGTTTCGTCTGGTGAGTGTAGGTGGCCGGAGGCCCGAATCCCCCCCCCCCATCAACATGGTAGCGGAATTAAATAATGATAGACTACCCCAGGAGGGTACCGGTGCTCAGGCTGCCCGCGTATTCTGGGGGGGGGGGGCAAAATTCCGCTCAAGACTACAACTGCTCGGGGCAAACGGAGCAACAAGACCAAGGCGACCCCTGCCACACTGTCCGTGAATTTCTGCAATATCAGGGGACTTCACTCTAACCTAAACGCCGTCTTCTACCATCTCGAGACGGCGAGGCCGGCTCTGCTCTTTCTGACCGAGACGCAGGTGTCCTCTCCGGCTGATATCTCGTATCTCTCCTACCCGGGGTACAAACTGGAACGAAGTGTTTGTGCCTCGGGCTGGAGTTTGCGTTTACGTCAGAGAGGACATCTGTTCTCGACGCCTCGGCAGACTTGAAGGTTCGGACCTGTCCATCCTATGGCTACGCGTAGACAGCGACGACCATCCGCGCGTCTACGGGTGCCTCTATAGGTCCCATAGCGGTAATGCCGAAACAGACCGACTCTTCGACCATGTCCAAATGGCTGCAGATTCGTTGCTACAGCAGATCTTTAACGCCTATTACGCCGAATGGCTTGGTTCACGTTTAACCGATCATGCGGGGAGATCTGTTCATGATTTTGCCTTGGCATATGGTCTGACACAACTGGTTACTTCGCCTACGCGGATTCCAGATGTGGAGGATCATGCACCTTCCCTGTTGGACCTTCTGCTGACCTCTCACCCGGACAGATATCAGGTTTCCGTCGACGCCCCTTTAGGCTCCTCGGACCATTGTCTGGTCCGGAGTGTTGTGCCACTCACGCTGAAATCGCGGTTGCATTCTGCAGGCTGCCGCCGTGTTTGGCACTATAGGTCAGCCGATTGGGATGGGATGCGGTCTTTCTTTGCATCCTACCCTTGGGGGCGGGTTTGCTTCTCGCCGGATGATCCCAACGTTGTTGCGGATTCTGTTACTGATGTGGTACTTCAATGTAACAGTGTTGTGTGTGTGTGTGGTATTCCTTCCTCTGTGGTGCCCATTGGAGGCAAATCTCAGCCATGGTTTGGTCGCTCCTGTAAAATAGCATCATGCTATAAGCAGGAGTGCTACCAAGCCTGGGTTGATGCATCAGCGTCCCGGGATGTAAACACCAGCGCTCTAAAAAAGAAGTACAATTCCGCCTCTAGGTCCTTCAAAAGAGTCATTGCCAAGGCAAAGTCAGAGCACATAGGCAGAATTGGCGAGAAACTACTTCGCCTTCCTTCTGGAACCCGTGCATTCTGGTCTCTCGCCAAGGCTGTCCAGGGGAATTTCTGTCAGCCATCTCTTCCATCTCTGCACAGGGAGGACGACTCACTGGCCCATACTGCAAAGGAGAAAACCGATCTTCTAGGCTCTTTCTTTGCGTCTAACTCGACTCTCGATGACGGGGGGAGTACGCCGCCGACCATCCCGCGGTGCGAGTGCTCCATGCCGGAAGTGCAGTTCACACAGCGCTCGGTTCGCAAAGCACTCCTCTCCCTGGACATCCACAAGTCGAGTGGGCCTGACGGAATCCCCCCAATTTTGCTGAGGACGTGTGCTCCAGAGTTGGCACCGGTTTTAACGCGTCTTTTCCGGTACTCCTACTCCCTAGGCGTAGTCCCAAAATCATGGAAGACGGCTTTCGTCCACCCGATACCTAAAAAAGGCGACCGCTCAGACCCGTCCAACTACCGGCCAATCGCCATCACCTCCTTGTTATCCAAAACAATGGAGTCCATTGTAAACTGCCAGCTCATGAGGTACCTTGAGGATCACCAGCTGATTAGTGACCGCCAATACGGTTTTCGCCGTGGTCGGTCAGCTGGTGATCTTCTGGTCTACCTCACTCACAGATGGGCGGAGGCAGTAGAGTTCAAGGGGGAGGCATTGGCCTATTAATGCTGGTGTTCCACAGGGCTGCGTGCTATCGCCAACGCTGTTTCTTCTGCATATCAGTGATATGTTGCATACCCGTAACATTCATTGCTATGCAGATGACAGCACTGGTGATGCTCTTTACACCGGTCGAGCCAATATTTCTCGGAAAAACGTCTCCGAGTGCCGGGACAAACTTGTGTCTGAAGTCGAGTCTTTGCTGAACAGAGTCTCGGATTGGGGACGACTAAATCTAGTCCAGTTTAACCCCCAGACGACACAAGTTTGCGCGTTAACCGCTAAAAAGAACCCCTTTGTCGTATCCCCTCAGTTTCAAGGAACTCCCCTTGTTGCCTCAGCCAGTATCGGAATCGTCGGCGTCGACATATCGAGTGACGTGCAGTTTCGTGGTCACTTGGAAGGGAAGGCCAAATTGGCCTCTAAAAAGCTTGGCGTACTCAGCAGAGCGGGACAGTATTTCATGCCGGCACACCGCCTGCAACTTTACAAGGCGCAGGTTCGGCCGCACATGGAATACTGTTCCCATCTCTGGGCTGGGGCTCCCCAGTACCAGCTCCTTCCACTTTACCGCATCCAGCGCAGAGCGGCTCGAATCGTCGACGACCGAGTGCTTTCCGATCGGCTCGATTCACTGGCGCTGCGAAGAGATGTTGCATCTCTTTGCGTATTTTATCGCATCTATCACGGGGAGTGCTGTGAGGAATTGTTCGGATTAATCCCAGCCGCCAAATTTCGTGAACGTACTACACGGCAAACGTCCCGATACCATCCACACCATCTGGATGCTTGACGGTCCACCACTGTACGTTTCACAAGGAGTTTACTTCCACGTACAACCTCTCTGTGGAATAGTTCACCACCGGCAATTTTTCCGGACCGATATGACCTGGGGACCTTCAAGAAAAGAGCTTACTCCTTTCTAAAGGGCCGGCAACGCACCCGCAATTCTCCTGGTGTTGCGGTTGATCATGGGCGGCGGTAGTCACTTAACATCAGGTGAGCCGCATGCTCGTTTGCCGCCTCTTCTATAAAAAAAAAAATAAAAAAAATTCTCATCAACTTTATTTCGTTTTCAAAAAGTTTTTTAATAAGTCATAACCAGTATTTTAATTAAGCATTCACCAAAGCACACCTTCAGGTCACCCTATCAAGTTTGGAGGTAAGATCTCATCATAACTAACAAAACGAAGCCAAATTCGGCACACCTAGTTCTACTCTTCGAAAAGTTCCAGTAGTAGATACCGAAGTATACCTTCAGGTCACTTCATAAAGTCCAAGACGTATAAGGTAGGTAGTACGTAGTACGTAAGTACGTAGGATTTATATATTTAATTAAAAAAAAATAATTATGACTAAACAAAACAAAATTAAACAGCCATTTACATTCCATGTCTTCCCACACGATAGATGAAGAGATTAAAAAATAGATTGAGTTGAACAATAGATATTTTCAAAAGTTATTGTGTTTTTAACCCTGTATGCGTACGTAATAAATCTACATCTTAAGCCACTAAACCACTTTTTAATGTAAAAATAGCAAATAATCGATTTATAAAAATAAGTTCAACAATCATTTATCTTTTTGACAATGTGCTTTTTTATCATTTATATGTTCAATATGATTGTTAGATACGATTTCAGGCGACAAAACGTTGGATTCCTGATTTTTAGCCCTTTAGGCCCTAGTAGAACACACCAGGCGCCTAGCCTAATTCCAGGGTAGGAACCGCAAAATTAAAACGGTTGCGGGTTCGAATCCGCCATTCGACTACTAACGTGAACCACACAAGCATTTTAAGCTTCCTGGAGTTACCACTCCTGGAAGAGAATATTACAGGAAGTATATACATTCATCGCGGGAATATTAGTAATGTTGATATAATTGCTAGTATTGTTTATAATTACAAAAAAGATTAGTCTTTTTCAATACTATTAATTCTAAAAACATTAGACGCTGAATTTTTTCTCACTGGTTCCAAGAATACACAAGAGTCACTTTCAGAAAATACAGATTTGCATAATTTACCTATTCGGCTGCATACTTACATGTTTATTAAGACAGTTCTATTAATTACACCCACAATAAAATAAATAATACTTATCTAATAATCCAGCACAGTTACAACGTCTAAACACAACGAAATGGCAATGCGGATTTCGTCAAACTTAGTAGATAATTCATCATATTATTTTTGCATCTGAATTCTCATGAATTGACGTTTTCCTTTTTAATGTATACGAGTATAGTAAATGAAATACTCGCAATACTCGTACAGTAAGTTCGAGGCTAAAGCTGAGTGAGATGCTATTTGACAGCAAGTGGATTGCTGATCTTGTGTTTGATCCACTTCCGCTAACCCACAGCAAGTGATTATCTAACAAATTAAATAAAATTAAAAAAAATGTTTTATTTTCTTACCGCTACCCATATTCCACGTGAGCATGATGTAACCTTTCACGAATGTTAATGCGAGATGTTGACTGCGTGCATCGTGTCGGCCATTTTGTCCAACAAATGCAAGAAGCGCGATCTGCTCCATATCAGGCGTGTGGAAGCGAAGGCGAAGCTCAAAGCGGTCGGAGTTCATGGCAGACTGTGATAGCGGATAGATGAGATATGATGAAACGCCAGTAGTTATCGGCGCTATTGATGGCCGGGTTATTTCTACATCTGTCAATAAGAAATTTTTACTTTATTATGAAGGCTGTGCAAATATTGCTCGCTAACACATCGTCGATGGGAGTGTAAACTAGTTTCTGAAATCAGAAGAACGTATTTATCGTATATCTTCAATATTAGGCCACTCTTCTTAATGCTTCAGTTCCAATCGGAATCCTCAGCGTCGACATATCCAGTGACGTACAGTTCCGCAGTCACTTGGAAGGGTAAGCTGAACTGTTTCTAAAAAGCTTGATGTGCTCAGTAGATAGATACGGTATTTCATGCCGGGCTTACATGGAAATTTGTTGTCATCTCTCGATGCAGGTCTTTTGAAGAATGGCAATAGTTAAATCGTTGACAATAATTTCTTAAAGCGAGTGGTAAGATAAGAAGAAGAGAGAAGAGAGAGTAAGGTAAGCAGAACAGACACGTTCGCACTGGCAAAGTGGGTGTCGTAAGTGGCGACTTTGGTAAACGCTAATCGAATCCTTACTTTCTTTGGGCTTCCGATGTCGTTCTTATGGCGTGGTTTAAGCCAAACGTGAAATACCCAGACTAGCGACGGACAGTGGTGTCAAAGATGTAAGAAGTTTGATGCTGCGATCGTCAATCTTCTGCCAAGTACGACGATTAAGGCTAGTTCTTGGTACAGCGAAAGAGGCCCTGGCCCAAGCCCAGCAGTGGAATTTTGCGGATAGCTAGAGAGAAGGACAAAGAAGAAGAAAGATTTCCTATTAAATCCCATGAATAAATTTGCAACTGCTTACTGTATTCACAAAAGATGCCATGTTTTCCGTAAGGACAAAGACAGAGAAATCCGCTGCCTGGATATCGAACGCAACTACCTCCTGCTTGACAAGGGTTGTGCTCGCATATTGATTGATTGCAATGATCGCCCATCCATCTGAAATATTTTTTATCTGTGTTATTTTTTATATAAATACTACACATCTTAACGCAATAATAGTATGGAAATTATGATATTACAGAATTTTAAAAAAATAAAAAAGACATGTTTTTAACACCTTTTTCCTTATATAAAACGTCTACTCCTCAGAGGTCTGCCAGTCTTACGTCGAGAAGTTTCGGCAAGTAGGCTCGAAGTGATATCTCGTGAATGCGGGAAAAAAACTACACTCACACGATGTTCTCTTTGCGATTTCGTTCATATCTGGTATGTACAACATTTTTATGGCGGCGGCTTTAGCATTGCGTGCTTTAGCTAACTATCTCATTAATGTTAATAACAAAAACAAAGTTAAGAAAAGCGGCGACGATGGTGTTTAGCGCAAATTAATTAAAGCTAAAAAAATTATTTCTTAAAAATACTACCACTTTTATCGCACTGAGACCGAACAAGAATGAGATAGTATTCTTTTACTCGTCCGGCAAACCCTTTGAAGAGGCGAAAAAACCAACATCGCTTGGAGATTGGAGAACAAGCGAGCGCGAGAATAAAACTGCAAAAAATACTAATTTTTACGTTTCACTGGTGGTCTCGGGGCTTTTTGGCGAGAGGCTGGGGCAGTTAATAAACTAACGTAGAATATATTCGTACAAACGTTTACGACGGCCAGTCTTAACGGATACTATAACTACTATAACTATAACTACTATGACTACTGTTATAGACATCTGTGTAGAACAGGATTATAGTGTACGAGTGTTTGCTTAAGCACAGGTGCACTACTGCTCTATTGCCTATTCCCACACTCTCATAGTTAGATGGGAAGGCATACCGACTCGACCCGAGAAATATCAGGACTAACGGCTTTATATGCTTTCCAAGGCACAGCCGTGAAACACCGCCAATTCCTTGACTCTGGGCTGATACCGAGAATTTCTTGACAGAAAAACACAATAACTGATTATGACTCGATAATGTGCTTCTGAAACAGTTTATACATGTATTACAATTCAAATGTTAAACCAGAGGAACACGTACCCATTCGCACAGGAGCATGTGTAGCCATCACCGTGGTCGTTACATGTTCCGCCATTGAGGCATGGTCCGGACAAACAAGACAGTGAAGAACATTCCGAAACTTCGCCTGCGTTAAACGCATCGCCAAAAATTTCCCGGCTTTCATTATTAACCTTAAAGAACATTCAAACATAATTAACAGTATTATAGAAAGATTGAGCCTGTGCCTTTGATCAAGTGAACTACCTGCTAATTAAAGATATTACAATGACTCAAAGTTGACGTCAGGATTAATAGCTTAATACCTACAACATTAATTTTTGGTCAGCGTTTTTGAAATATAACTTAATAATATAGACGCTTATTTTTCTTAGGTGTACATTTTAACGTAAGATTTATCGTCTGGTAGATTAGAAGATGGATTATTAACATCTCGTGTACGTTGTAAAATTTAGGTAATGGCTATTGTACAAAAACCAAGTTAGCCTTTTAAACTTCTACTAAATAATCATATTCCAAAAAATTTGAAAAGCTTTCCAAAATTTTTGTTAACTTGGTGATTATAAGGTCAGATGATAAAAGTAAGTATAATACTTACCTACTAATAATTGTTCGTGATACTTGGAGTAACTAAAAACTTAGTTAATATTTCTTACTCGTCTTATTACTTTGTAGTGTTACTTACCATTAAGTCCTTTATACATCCAATAAACGGCTTATTGTCGGTATAATTGCTTTCAAGTATATTACCAAAGAATAACATAATGTTTCGATCGAGATCACTGATGTTAGCAAATTGGCCACCGCTCATGGCAACTGTGTCGTTCAAATGAAGGGTTGCGTTACAATGTTGTTGTTCTAAATATAGATCTAACCTGAGAACAGAAGCTGAGTTAGATAAAAGCAATAAAAAATCTTTAAATTACGAATGCAAAATTTGCCACACCTGGTTTCAATTTTCATCTGGTATCCTTTGTTTACATACGTTTTTAACTCACTTAAGAGCATAGTTTGATAACCGCAGGAAAATTTAAATTTTAGTAATCCTGAATTTAGAAATAGGTCAATGTATGCTCCTTTTGCTATATCCACGTGCATTATGTGGCCATCCGAAATTAGAGTTTTCGCACTAAATCCAATAATAATGGAAGAGGTTTTGTTCAAACGGTGAACAATATAAGAGCTGCCTCCGAATGCTGCAGTTGTTATATTCAGTTTTTCTTCACAAAATCTTCCTCCATATTGAAACGAGCAATGACACTGCAATAATACAAAATTGGAAAGCATGTGCTTTAGTTAATATTAGATATTTATACAAATAAAAATAAATAGTGTTTAACCGTGATCCTTCGCGATTAAAGTAAGATGCGACTTTGGGATATATCAGAAAGACCTTATAGCTTTGGTTGGAGGGAAGTATAGCCACCACGTTTAAATCATGCGTAAATACACAGGATAGCTGCAGGAAACAGCTCCATAAGTTTCAAACGTATTGTAATGCGATCGTTAATCCGTTAACGGAAGTGGCGTTTCTCCAATAGACTAATAAACTCATGCAGAAGAAGAAAAACTAACCAAACCGTCTTCTTGTCGTGGTGATGAAGGTAGGTTGTCCATACAACGGGAGAGACTAATGTCCAATTAGGACAGACTTTTGTGGGTTGATGAAGAAGAAGATTAAGAAGTGTATAAATCTGTACTTACTTTAATACCATGGACAGTATTTGCGCAACTTCCGTGGTTGTTACAAAAATAATCAGTACAATCAGACGGTATTGTAGTATAGATCTGCGTTGTTTTATCAAAATTTGTAGTCGTTTCAACGGCATCAGTTGTTATAAAGGTTGTAAAAACATCGTTCGCAAAATATTCCGTAGGAACGTCGGTAAACATTTTTTCCGTAGTAATATCTATTTTCTGAGTAAATATTGTTCCTACTAGTGTAGTTTTTGTTGATAATTCTGTGGTTAACGTTGTTACTTCAGCTCCGGTTTGATTATCAGAGTATATCGTAACTTTTGTTGGATATGGAGTAAGTTCCTTCATCGTTGTTTGGTTGCCCCATAACGTAGTTTCTAGTTCTTCAAATGAGGTAAATGGTGTGGTAGAATCTGTTACTATTTCATTATTATCTTTATTCTCTAAGGGAACATCTGTTTTAGAATCATCAGGTCTTATTGTTTTTAGAGTTTGCGTTTCTAGTGTAGCAATTTCAGTTGTCATTGTAGTTGTTTCTTCCGATTCTGGTGTAGTTGTGTACGTCAATACCGTCGTTTCTTGTCTAGTTGTTTTTTCACTTATTGATGTTGCAGTACTCAACGAAGCGACTTCTGTAGTTGATGTAAAGTCAGTTGCGGGAAAAGTTGAAAATTCAGGTTCGGATGCTACTGTGGACATACTAGTGCTATATTTAGAAGTTGCATTAGTGTAAATCGTCGGTAGCGTTGTTACTGTTACATCGGTTATCATTTCTTCCGTAAGTGTCGTTAGGAATATTGGCGATGTAGTTTTGAACAAGGGCGTTGGACTAACGTATTCACAGTCGTAGTTATTGTCCTCTAACATTAGACATTCACACAATGATCCAGTTAGATTCGGCGGACAAGAACAGGTAAAGTTATCCACACCATCAATGCATGTCCCTCCATTCATACACCTGAAAATGAACGTTGATATTAAGACACAATTAATATTGTAATATTGATTTCATATGGTCGTATTATTATTACCATATTCACTGCTAGTGACCATCAATCGGTACTATCTAATCATTCTGCTCGTGCAGAACGCTTATCGTTGTCTTTTTAGAAGTTCAACAATACTGTTTTGGGTTATTTGTTGTAAATGTTGAGTGTATATTTTCATTAAAATCACAACATGCCTTTTTTGACTACCGCTTTGGACGTATTAAACACCTCCCAGTGTAAGGCAAGTCTGTTTTTGTAGATGATCGTTATCTAACGGCGATGTTGCCACACCGTGTGGAAAACGCATACATATTGTGCTATGTTGCATGTATATTGTGCTATGTTGAGGACATCTCTCACATAGCCGCATCGTAGTTTCCTTCTTCTCATAGATAGTTATATTTTTATTTTAGGATACTGTTTTGAAGTGCCTTAACACCCAAGGGATGTCCCAAAAGTCTACTATTGTAAATACAATATAAAACATCCAGGCCGACGACAGGCAGTGCCATGAAATGAAAGTTGCAAGACATGATGTGGTGCCGGTACTGCGTTCCTAAATCCGCCTGCCTAGGCTCAATTTACACTGCTGCGGAACGAACGGAATGGAAGCGAATTTTTGTAACGAAATTGTACATAGTAAAATGAGTCTTATGTTAATTGTGTAATGCGCAAACTACATATAAGCCAATTGAAGAATTCCCGCATCTTCCGGAGAATTCTCGACTCGCGACTTCTATTTTGGGACATATCTAGTTTGCACGTTACACAATTAACATAAGACTTATTTTACTATGTACAATTTCGTTACAAAATTCGCTTCCATTCCGTTCCGCAGCAGTGTAAATTGACCGTAACGTGGCTATATTTGGGTGTTATTTTGAAATTAGTAAATATACTTAATAATTGGATAAAGCAGAGTTATGAATTTTTATGTTGCCTAGTTTACAAAAGTGTTATTAGTTTTTGTTTCTACCTATATACCTATGTACTAGCTACGTGATAAATGTCTAACCTTGGCCCGAGTAAACATTCGTCGTATTGCAGCTCGCACCGCTCCCCGTGGTAGTCTGGTACACAATAACAAACTCTCGTGCCGTCTTCAATAACACATAATGCATCATTACTGCACGAATTTTCATCACAGAATTCAATTTGAACTTCGCAGCTTTTACCAGTAAATCCTTAAAAGATAAATAACTTTTATTAATATGTTTAGGTAATATTAATGACAAAATTTTGAATTAACAGCGTATATAAAATAGTATAAGTTTTGTTCAACACGTCGACTTAGGTTAGATAGGATAGGTTAGATAGGCTGAACTTGATAGTACTTTATAGGATCAAAAGGCGGACTTAATTCTAAAAATATTATCCGCCAATTAACACAAAGCTGCACCAAAGGCTACTCCTGCGTATGAACATTTTTTTTTTATATAGAAGAGGGGACAAACGAGCATGCGGCTCACATGGTGTTAAGTGACTACCGCCGCCCATGATCAACCGCAACACCAGGGGAATTGCAGGTGCGTTGCCGGCTCTTTAGAAAGGAGTAAGCTCTTTTCTTGAAGGTCCCCAGGTCGTATCGGTCCAGAAAAATCGCCGGTGGTAAATTATTCCACAGAGAGGTCGTACGCGGACATTAAGGACATTGGGCAGTTGTGATCGGCCGTTTGTGGAATTGATATTCTGAAATGGTACTTTCTTTCGTCTTACTTTCTTAAGTCTCTGCTTATCCAATCGGTCTCTGTACAATATGGATTTCATAGAACAAGAAACGCTGAAAAAATATAGACTACATCAAATGAACTTACCATAAGTACAAGCACACATGTAGTCTGCGTGTATGTCGATGCACATGCCTCCATTCTGACAAGGGTTCGATTCACATTCGTCTATTTGATCCTCACAGAAGTTACCCGCCCAACCTGCATTGGTATAGGAGTTATTTAAAAAAAACTATTAAAGAGTCTTAGAGAGTTTAGGGATAGTAGCTAGTAGTTGGTAAGTTACTGATTTATCAAGTGCTCAACAGTGAAATAAAACATTCATAATGGAACCGGCGTGTCTGAGCAATTAAAACTACTTCGTGAGCACGTGAACTCCGCCAACACGAAATGGAGCACCGCTGTGGTCTTTATCTCATCGCTGTTTGGGACAGCCTTACTTCTATGGAATTGGGGCCCAGCTGTCTGTCGTGTGAAGGCCGTTTATTTATGATCTTACTTTAATTGACCCATAATCAGTTCATTATCTATCCAGAGCTGAACAACAATCCCTTAGGACCGTAATTTACTTTTATCGTCATTCGTCATTGCACGCACAATTTAGCCGTTTCATGTATTTAACGCTGTTGTTATGTTTCGGATGGTGAGTGTAGAGAACCAGAGACCTATATCAGTGGAAACGAGGCATTCCATCTTAGTCGTCAGGGCTGACAACGCATCTGCATTTTGATATTGATTCGAGGATAGATGTGGATGTCTATGGGCCACAGCAAACACTTACTTTCATGTTGACTGTGTGCTCGTATCCCCTTTCCTATTAAAAAAAAGCAAAGAAAGTTCATTTATTTACTACCCCTATCCCACCCTACTAATAATAACCTTTTTATTGTGTAAAGTGTAGCAATTTAATAGTGAACAATGGACAACGACCCTTTAGTTCACTGTAACATTATTCCACTTCGAGTCAGTGGATGCTTCGTAGTCTAATTTCGGCCATCGAATTTCGATTTGGTTGAATAATCAGAAGCTGTGAACTTTATCGGGGACATTATATCATACAAGTGCCCATGCCCTTACTTCGTCTTAACCTTTCTTGCCCGATCAGAGATAGCATGCGAGGATAATTACTATACAGCATTATTAATTCGCACACATCCGCTCAATAAAATAAAATGATGTGTCTTACCTAGTTTGAAGAGCACTTCGCGCTCTCCCTCAATTGCGTGCACTAATCCCGTCACCACTAATCCCAGCACCACTTCTTCCAACACCACTACACTAGGAAAGATACACCATCGACAATAATACGATACGTGTTTCACCTCTACACGAGGCATCCTCAGGAGTACTGTAGACTCAGTCACAGTAGACTCTATGGTGGCTGACCGCTAAGTAAGTTTTTTTACGTATTGGAATTAAAAAAAAACTTAAACAACCCTCATCTATCATGATCAGTGATGGTATAATCCTAGTGAGAATATAGTTATGAATTTATTGCGTTGTCATGTTGATACGTCTTCAAAATTTTAGATTATTCAGACGTTTGGAAATTCAGGTACATTAATTGAAATTATAGCTTAATTCTAAAACATAAAAATATATTCGTAAGGCGTTCACTTCAATAGGCCTCCACTCTCTCCTCTTATGTCTAGGCCGGTGATATTTTGAATGTGCATTTTTTTAAATACTCTATGGGGTAGAGTCGCGCTGCAACTGTATTACTGTAGTCTTTGGAAGGTTGCCGCTAGCGTTACCGTTACAGCTTACAACCAATTAAAGTCCACTGCTGAGCATAGACCTCCCCCATAGATTGCCTCGTGGTTGGGGGGGGGGGAGATATTTGGCACAGTTACCACGCTTGGTAAGCCAGTTGGCAACCGCAGCTTTTTATTGTTAGTCGTTTTTTTACTGACCATCTCCAGATTTGTTTCCCTCTGTCGCCCCTTATGACACCCAAGGGATGACATTTTTTTTTATAGAATAGGATGACAAACGGGCACACAGTTCACCTGATGGTAAGTGGTTGCTGTGGCCCATAGACATCTACATCTATTCTCGATTACGAATCAAAATGCAGATGCGTTGTCATCTGTGAGGGCTTAGGTGGAATGCCTCGTTTCCAGTAAAAAGGGGTCTCCGGTTCTCTACACTCACCGTACGAAACACAATAGCATTAAGCTACTATTTGACGCTGGTATTCTGTGAGAGCGTGGTCCTTCCCCGGTCGAGCCGACCCATTCAAGCTACAACTATACTACTAATATAACTGCAGCATGGCTCTACCACGTAAAGAACACATGAACACACAGACATGAGGTAGTGGATATTCTTACGCCACTACACGTTTTCACAAAATACCAAAATATTACATATGGTAAGAAACGAGAGTCGGACACACTTTTTACTGGCAACGTAGCCAACGATGCTCGCTTATCAATTTATCAATTTAAAAACACTCACCTTGCGAGCATCTGCAGTAGAACTTATATCCAGGTCCCTCAACACACTGGCCTCCGTTGTGACAGCGCACTTCGTCGGTAGAGTTACACACTGCCGCGTCGACTTCGCAGTGCTGCCCAGAGAATCCAAGAACACAGTGGCAAACGTACTCGTTCGTCAAATCGATACATGTCCCATTGTTGAGACAAGGATTGGATTCGCATTCGTTGAAGTTCGTTTCACAGTTTTCACCTGTACAGTCAAGACAAAAATTTGCCAAATATAAAAAGTTAAATAAGTTAAAGTTACAGACTATATACGTCCCACTGCTGGGCACAGGCCTCCCCTCATTTCTAAGAGGGTTTTAGGTCAAGGAACTGTCCGCCGCGCTGCCCCAGAGCGTGTTAGCGAACTTCACCTTCAGACATGCAGGTTTCCTCACGATGTTTTCCTTCACCGCCGAGCACTTGGTAAATCAGCACTTAAAATTGCAATTAACAATTTCATTGGTGCCGGCGGGGATCGAACCCGGGTTACTCGCGTTCTGTTGTATTTACAGCGAGCGTTAACCATTTGAGCTACCACGGTACTTGCCAAATATAGGTAAAATTAAATTTAAAGTCGATGCAAATTACTTAATAAAGAAATATAAATACACATAGCGGTCATTTTCAATTTTCAGTTTCCCCTACAACAAGGCGTAGTGCCTTTTTGCCTCCCGACGGAAGCTGCCTATTCCATGCGATCGCCGTTTCAGATATTAAGTAATGTAAATGTTCACATGGAATAATTCCCTATTTGCTTAGCATATATTATTACTATCCACAAATCACAAGGCCTTAACCTTGACAGTGCTCTTCTCGACATAGGCTCCTCTATATTTAGTAGAGGGCAGGCTTACGTTGGACTCTCCAGAGCTAAACCTTAGATGGAGTACATCTTATCAATTTAGATCTAAGTCAAATCAAGTCACAAGACAGCTCTATTGTAGAGTACAACCATCTGCACACGTTATACCGCCGCGACTTGACCAAATTAAGTACAAACAGAAAATGCGTAAAAAATTCCGGATACTGAATGGGCAATTCACTCAAACATGTCAAAGGTACAAAAAATGTAGAAAATAACACAAAAAAGACAAACGTAAACGTAGAAAATACAGCAGTTTAACAAAAATCATTTCGTATTAATTTTGTTATAAATAAGTACCTACTTATAATTTATGTACAAAAAGTAGTGATATCCCATCAAAACATAAATGTGAAATGAGAGCTAAGTTCAATATTATGATATATGCCTTGATTGTTGACCACAACGACAAAAGAAGTGAGATCTAAATCGGTGCCAAGTTCAATTATATTATATTCTTCGCAAGTTCTAAACCTGTTACTTGTCGGTTCTTATTTATTATTCCAAAAATTTGGCTTGCTGGTAAAAACTAGCCATCGAACATGATAATTCGTATATGAGAACTAGCCAAGTCAGACCTTAGGCTACAATATATTGTCCTAAGTTATAAGAAGAAACGATATTTTATGTTGTTATAAATAATTTCAGGGCTGACCATTGAACTTAGCACTCACCCATTTAGATCTCACTTCTTTTGTCGTTGTAGTCAACAACCAAGGCATATATCATAATATTGAACTTGGCTCTCATTTCACATTTATGTTTTTGATGGGATTTATTGTTACAAATTATAATATGTTAATGTAAAATAAAATAAAAAATTGATAAAATATCAGCGCCATGAGCTTCTATTCCGTTCATCTCTTACACCCTATTTTGTCCAGACAGTAAAAAAATCACCCAGTATATTATAATTAAATGTAATTAAACTTGTCTTGAATTTGTATATTTTAAAATACGAAGAAACTTTTTCCCCGACTTAATATGTTCAAAGACATTAAAATATGTACGAGGCTATGATTTCCTTTTTTTACCTTTCATGGTTCAAAAATTATGTTATTGAATGAAAATAGCAGTGTGTCGATATTGACTTCGTCGATTGTCTCGTCTATAATTAGTGAATGCACATTTAATAGGCTAAAATAAACGAATAGGCGTAGCCTACTCTATTAGTTATATGGCTAATAATACCTAATCAAGTAGTTTTAATTTGATGTTAAAATAAATGCAAAAGTAAATAATTTTCTCAGATTCCAATGTTTCCAAAACACAAGCGTGTATTTTCACTGCAAAAAGGAGCCAGTTCACCTTAGCTCCTTCTTTCCGAAATGATTCGCTGGTTTATACGGATCATTCTTTAAACTTAGATTTTTTAAACCTGAACTGCGGGCGGTTCATCGAGTCTAAGGCCAAAGCAACTGCAAGGGAGTTAAGAGTCCTTGCAAAGTTGTGGCGATACTTTGCTACTGCTTACGAACTTACGACAGCCAGTTGTGTATGCGTCACATTGTACGAGAATGTTACCGACTATAAAGGTCAACGGCGTCTTTTAAGTAGTAAAATGATTAGGCATAAAAATAAATAACACTGAGACTATTAATGAAATCACTCAATGGAAAAGCGTGCTAAGAGGTTCATGGGGATTCCCGAGTCTGGTTAAATCTAAGCTCACCAGTCTTGAACACAGACGCAAAGTAGCTTGCCTTTTGATTTTTTACAGAATGCATTTCGTAATGTGCGCAGGAATTGCGTAACTTAATTCCTCACTCCTCACTCTCCCTTCCACCATCGGACAATCTGGCGCCTCGGCCAGCCCTTTCGTTGCGTCGTTGTTGATCGTACGTCATGCGTACTACAAAGGAGTGGAAGTATATTGCTAACATCTATCTTTCCATACGATTACAAATGTAGAGAGGTGGCAAAGGCGAGAGTGAATAGGCTTTTGTTATTTCGGTGCGCTTCACCATATTCGACTGCATCACCACTTACCATCAAGTGGGATAGCAGTCAAGCGCTGGTTAGTACAAAAAAAAAATTATAATCCATTATCCATCTGTTACCGTATATTAAAGACCACAGCTGACCATAGGCCTACCCCGAAGATTGTCCCATAAGGGGGATATTTGCAATAGTTGCCACGTTTGGCAGGCGGGTTGGCAACTGCTGCCAAACGTGTTTTTTTTAATTTTCTAGTTCTTAATAGGAAGACTGTTTTATTTACCTAGGCTGCACTAAAAGTATCGGGAATGGAATATTTCCACTGTTTCTGTCATATTAAAATCTTTTTAATTGAAAACTCCTTGGTTTTAAAAATCGAATACCATTTATTTATTTAATAAAAGATTCTCGGTCTTGTCACAAGGTTTTGTCAAACTTGTTTAGTCGTTGAGAAAATGGAATTGACTCGAGAAAATTCAAGAGCGATGATTTATTATGACTTTCGAAGTGGTTTAACACAAAAACAGTGTGTGACCGGATGATTTCTGCATTTGATGATGAAGCCCCATCCAAAACCACAATTTATCGCTGGTTTGTTGAATTTCAACGTGGACGTGTCAAGCTCAGTGATGATCCCCGTCAAGGTCGTCCAAAAACTGCAGTCATCCAAGAAAACGTTGATGCTGTGCATAAGCTGATTGAGGAAGATCGACATGTGACATACCGCAAAATTCAGGCAACTTTAGACATTGGCATGAGTCAAATACAAATAATCTCGCATGAACAATTATGTGTAAAAAGTTGTTTTCCCGATGGATACCGCATTCGCTCTGTGAAGAGCAAAAAGCGGCTCGCGTTACTTGGTGCGTCAGAACTCTCGAAAGATTCCACGCAGGATCCTCAAATGCTGTATACAACATCGTATCAGGTGACGAATCCTGGATATATGCGTACGAACCCGAAACAAAAAACTAGTCACGAGTTTGGGTTTTCGAAAATGAGTTAAAGCCAACAAAAATTGTTCGTTCACGGAGTGTTGCAAAATAAATGGTGGCCACGTTTGTCTCCAAAACCGGCCATGTTACGACTATTCCTCTTGAGGGACAAAGAACGGTTAATGCAGAATGGTATGCTAGCATTTGTTTGCCACAGATCGTTTCTGAACTCCGTAAAGAGAACTGCAACCGCCGCATCATCCTCCATCACGACAATGCGAGTTCTCACACCGCACACAAAACAAAAGAGTTTTTAGAGCAAGAAAACATAGAAATATTAGACCATCCGCCGTACAGCCCCGACCTAAGTCCTAATGATTTCTATACTTTCCCTAAAATAAAGAATAAATTCCGTGGACAGAGATTTTCATCACCTGAAGAAGCTGTGGACGCCTACAAAACGGCCATTTTGGAGACCCCAACTTCCAAATGGAATGGTTGCTTCAATGATTGGTTCCATCGTACGGAAAAATGTCTCAAATTTCGCGAAGAATACTTCGAAAAGCAATAAATACATTTTTAAATAGTAATGTTGTGTCACTTCCTTGATTCCCGAAAATTTCTCTGGTAAGACATGCAAGAAGTCGATGGATGCAGGTGTCTATGAACCGTGCTTTGTGGCATTCCTTGGGCGAGGATGAGTTCAGCAGTGAAATTGTGAAGGGCTGTGCTCTCACAACACCTACGGGACGATATGGGGTAGATAATATTTTTACACCGCCAATCAATACACGGTCACAGAGAGACGACAGACTTTGTAATTGTTCAAGGCAATATTAGGAATCATTTAACTGATATCTTTTATCTTATATCTTTACTTAAGATTTGTTTAGTAAAAGTGCAAAAAAAAAAAACAATAAATCGACAATTTTTATTTTATTTCTAAAACTTTTTTTCATTTTACCAAAATTTGCAGTTACTTTTAAAACTTCTTTATATAGTATTGGCAATTCAGACAAAGGCAGCCCTGGCATAGACTTTTGAACGCCGTTAATGTTACTGTTATAGCCTATAAAAGTCCACTGCAGGGAATAGGTCTTCTCCGTATATTATATTATTTGGCATAATTGGCACGCTTGGCAGGCGGGTTGCCAACAACCTTATTAAGAATTAAGAAGGCGTTGCTGCCCACCTCCCAGTTTCTTTCCTCATATCGCCTTTTACGACACCGCCACTATTTGCATTTCTGGGTTAAAAAAACTGGACCATATAAAATATACAAGAATTTTGTAACTGTGGTGAAAAGGGACTATAATATGTGTACATGGAGAGGGGAGCAGTCTCCGCACGCTACATAACGACTGGAAAATTTCCTTCTTTTTTTAAATGCTTGTGTATCGTAGTCCACAGATAACTATATACTAGTCAGAGATCGTAGTCTTTTGTAAATAGTATAATACCAAGTCGCTTTCCGCCGCGCCGTGTGTACGCTTAGATCTTTTTACTACGCATCGGATTTTGATGCGGTTTTCATCAATAGACAGAATGATTCAAGTGGAAGGCTTACATGTATATTACATGCATATGTTGTCGAGATCCAAAAACCACCCGTGCGAAGCCGGGCGGATTGCTAGTGATAAAATTGTATAAATCACTACTATATCTGAGCTATAATAGGTAAAAAATCACACTCAGATGCGACACGACTCAATGCGCAGATGCTTGGAAAAGTCGTCTATAGAGAATAAGTACTATAATTGCTTCTCGCCGCGGCGTGTGTAGTACGATTAGATCTTTTTACTACGCAACGGATTTTGATGCGGTTTTCATCAAAGACAGAATGATTCAAGAGGAAGGCTTACATGTATGTATAATACTTGCATATGTTTTCGAAATCCAAAAATCACCCATACGAAGCCGGACAAATTGCTAGTGATAAACTTGTTTAAATCACTACTATAACTGAGCTATAATAAGTCAAAAAATCACACTCAGATGCGACACGACTCAATGCGCAGATGCTTGAAGAAGTCGTCCATAGAGAATAAGATAAGTACTAGGTTTAGTCTGTTGTTGTCTTTAAAAATGCGTGCCGAATCACATCAAGTCTAGTCTGAGTATGTTGCCTTAAACAATGTTTCTGCAAAATAACATGATTATAAAAACTTTTATTTAACCTATAAATATACTCTTAAAATCACTCACCAATAAATCCCTCAGGACAAGAGCAATTATATGAAGCAATACCATCAATGCAGGTGCCTCCGTTTTGGCATGGATCCGACCAACACTCGTCCCAGTTTGTTTGACATTGTACTCCAGTGTAACCGTCTATGCAATAGCACATGTACGTACTGAGGATAATATAATACATGCTATTATTATTTTAAATTAGTAAATATGTTGATTTTTTTATAACATTAAACTGATGACACTAACAGTCCACCTGATCATAAATGGCTCCTGCAGTCCAATGACACATGCAACTAACCTCAAACAAAGAATTTAACAGCAAAAGGAATCTGTTACAGTTTAAAAACAAAGTAATATCGTTAAGCCATGGTTAGACGTGAAACAAAAGTACCGATCGGATTATCGGGTAATCCTATCTTAATATCAACGGTCAAATTTCACCAAAATTTTAATATAGCAACACCCTGTAAAGTACACTATAACGGTTTCACTGCTGTTCGCTTAATCTGGGATTTAAGAGATATCCTCTTTCAGTTTCACACCCGCGAATGTTGATTCTTCGCATATGTAAAAAGTGTAAATTAAAAAATTCGTTCATTTTGCGTTTAGGCCACGGAATATATTATTAATACATGCTCCGTGGTTTAGGCTTGTTTATCGAATGACATAACTTTAAGTACAGATATTTCTCCTATTTTCCACATCAATTTGTCATTGTATTATAATTAAGTATTAGTCAAAATTGATATAGGTGTCTATGGGATACAGCCCCACCCTCACAGTATTAAAAATTACAAGCTTAATTGCTGACAACTGAAACGAGACCTTTCATCTTACCCCTCAGGGGTTATAACGCATCTCCATTTTGATTCTTAATCGTGGATAGGTGTAGATGCCTATGTGCCACAGCATCCACTTACCGTCGGGTGAACTGTGGTCATTTACCACTCTTATTCTATAAAAAAGCTATATGTCTGGCCGCTTGCCACTTGAGTTCTACTGCGGAAATCCTCATTACTCGTGATTGTATCATTAGTGCTTCTTAACTAGAAGCTTTTCTTCATCCACTGTATTTGCCAAACCTAATGATATCTATTTTATACGGATTTTGGAAAAACAACTCCGGTGAAATAGATTCATTGATTCCATTCCCCGGAATTTCTATAACAGCGGCATCTGCGTACTTTCTTTAAATTACATTCAATTAAATTCAACAGTGCACCGGCAAACCAAAAAAAAAAAAAAAGCGACAGTAGCCTGATGGCAGGGCGCGGACCGCGAACTCAAAAAGGTCGTGGGTTCGAATCGGCCATTATTCTACTGGCGTGAACCACTCGTAACACAAGCACTAAGCTTACCACGAGTGGTTAAGGGGAATGTTAGTAATGTTTATAGCATTGTTAAATATTCTTTTTTTAAGTAATGTTAACAGCTGAAATAAAATATTGAAAATATTGAAATATTGAATTATGACCCATATTTCTATTGTAAAAAAGGATGTTTAAATTTTCTATTTAAAACCGATATTTATAAGGTAAGAACTAAAAAAAGTATTAAAAGCGTTCACAGCAATACAAATATAGTTAAATAAAATGAATTAAGAGTGTAAGGGTGAATTTTTCATTTTTTTATAGTTGATTGACGAAGCATTGTAACCGACTGATGTTGGAAATATATACAAAACGTTGAACCAAATATAGGTAGTTACCTGACTGAAGTGGTAATGGGACGGCCATATAGATTGAAGAAAGACAACCGATGCCGAAGAAAGGTTCTCGAGTGGCATTCTAGTACCGGTAAGAGAAATATAGGGCAGCCTCCTTCTAGATCGAATGACGACCTGGTAAGATATGTAGGAAGACGATGGATGCTGGTGGCTCAGGACGGTGCTTTGTGGCATTCCTTGGAGGAGACCTATGTTCAGCAGTGGACCTGTGAAGGGCTGTAATGATGATGTTGATATATCCGGTGGGCGTTCGGATGGCACCTTCGATGTATCGATCTATTTACATTTAAGCTTGCGTTACCCTGAGAACTGACGTAACGATCATCAAGCTGGGAGAAGATATAGACAATTTGCACTAAGATGTTATAGAATTATCTGAGAGAGGGTGGAAGGACACGATTATTCTCTGCAGCAACTGTACCAAGAAGAGGTCGGTTTTATCGTCCACAAGTTTTAGGTTAACAACATTGTAAAGATTTGGAGTGTGTCGTCAAGGTACGCAAACCTTATAATTATACCTTAATAACCAAATAAAAGTTGGAGTAGATTGGTATTATACAGTATTTATATACTACTACATATATGTATAACTACGGCTATGTATATAATTAGACTATTTTTCACACATCAATTACAATTATTTAACCTTACATATTCTCCATGCTGTTACAAGGGAAATGAAGCTGCAATCTTCAACAGGTATAGGCAATTGAGCAGACGGATTTCCAAATACATAAGGTGAGATTTACGCAACTCCATAAAGCTCGTATTGAACAAGTGATTGAGCGTAACCAAGGTTCCCAAGTCTTTGCTACTGATCTGTCCAAAAGCAAGTCCCATCCGAAACTATTCTGATATTATCCTGGACATTAGTCTTCGCTTGGTAAGCATGACCTTTTAGTTCTTTAAAAACGGTAAGACCCCGGGTGAAGATGGAGTTGCGTTGGTATGATGGCGTTCGGGAGACTTCGATACACCTTTTTCTCACGTATACCTTAAAACTTAAAAACAATAGTGTACGACCACTGTGTGTTGCTCTCCAACTTAAAGTTGCCAGTGATAATATATGGATCTAAGTTCTAGTCTCGTGGTCCTTTAGTGCTGGTCATCAGAAAATTATAGAGAGAGCTATCCTCAAAGTTTCTTTGCGGCAGCTTTTGCTGTCAATTTTTGCAACATCAGGGGACTTCATTCCAACCTTAACGCTGTCTACTACCATCTGGAGACAGCGAAGGTCTTTTTAACCCAGACTCAGGTGTCCTCTCCGGCTGATACTTCATATCTCTCCTACCCGGGGTACAAATTAGAACATTCCTTTGTGCCATGGGCTGGAGTTTGCGTATACGTCAGAGAGGACATCTGTTTTCGACGCCTCGGCAGTCTTGAAGGTACGAACCTGTCCATCCTATGGTTGCGCGTAGACAGCAATAACCATCCACGCATCTACGGGTGCCTCGATAGATCGACCACGTCCAAATGGCTACAGATTCCGTGCTACAGCAGATCGCATCCGCAGAGATCATGATCCTTGGCGACGCCCACCACGCCGAATGGCTCAGTTCACGTTTAACCGATCATGCGGGGAGATCTGTTTATGACTTTGCTTTGGCATATGGGCTGACACAACTGGTTACTGCGCCTACGCGGATTTCAGATGTGGAAGATCATACACCTTCCCTGTTGGACCTTCCGCTGACTTCTCATCCGGACGGATATCAGGTTTCCGTCGACGCCCCTTTAGGGTCGTCGGACTGTGGTGCCAGTCACATTAAAGTCGCGGTTGCATACTGCAGGCTGCCGCCGTGTTTGGCTCTATAGGTCAGCCGATTGGGATGGGATGCGGTCTTTTTTTGCATCCCACACTTGGGGGTGGCTTTGCTTCTCGCCGGATGATCCTAGCGTTGTTGCTGATCCTGTCACTGATGTGGTCCTTCAGGGTATAGAACTTTTTATTCCGTCCTCTGTGGTGCCCATCGTAGGCAGATCTCAGGCATGGTTTAGTCGCTCATGTAAAATAGCATCATGATATAAGCAGGAGTACATCCTGGGTCCCATGATCGGTAGTAACCGAGCCTGGGCTGAGGCATCAATGTCCCGGGATGTAAACACCAGCGTCTCAAAAAAGAAGTATATTTCTGCCTCCAGGTCCTTCAAAATAGTCATTGCCAAGGCAAAGTCGGAGCACATAGGCAAAATTGGTGAGAAACTACTGGTGATGCTCTGTACACCGGCCGTACCAATATTTTTTGAGAAAAGTCTCCGAATACCGGGACAAACTTGTGCCTGAAGTCTTTGCTGAACAATGTCTCAGATTGCGGGCGACTAAATCTAATCCAGTTTAACCCTCAGAAGACACAAAATTGCGCGTTATATATAATCGCTAAAAAGAATCCCTTTTTCGTATCTCCTCAGTTTGAAGGCACTCCCTTTGCTGCCTCAGCTAGCATCAGAATCCTCGGCGTCGACATATCGAATAGTGTGCAGTTTTGTGGTTACTTAGAGGGGAAGACTGAATTGGCCTCTAAAAAGCTTGGTGTGCTCAGCAGAGGGAGACAGTATTTCATGCCGGCACATCGCTTGCAACTTTACAAAGCGCAAGTTCGGCCTCACATGGAATACTGTTCTCATCTCTGGGCAGGGGCACCCCAGTGCCAGCTCCTTTCACTTGACCGCATCCAGCGCAGAGCGATTCGAATCGTTGACGACCGAATGTTTTCTGATCGGCTCGACTCACTGGCGCAGCGTAGGGATGTTGCATCGCTTTGCGTTTTCAATCGTGTCTACAATGGGGAGTGTTCTGAGGAATTGTTCGGATTAGTTCCAGCCGCCAAATTTTACAAACGCATATCGTGTTAAAATTCCCGATACCATCCTCACTATCTGGATACTTGGCGGTCCACTACTGTACGTTTTACTAGGAGTTTTCTTCCTCGTACAACTTCTTTGTGGATTTGTTTACCATCGGCGACTTTTCCGGACCGGTACGACTTAGGGACCTTCAAGAAAAGAGCTTATTCCTTTCTAAAAGACCGGCAACGCATTTGCAATTCCCCTGGTATTGCGGTTGTTCATGGGCGCCGGTAGTCACTTACTCACTTATCAGGTGTCAGGCCGCATGCTCGTTTGCCCCCTGTACTATAAAAAAAATATAAAGATATCTAAAGTAAAACTGGAGTAATCGACAAAGCCCAAAGACTATAGATATATATATATATATATATATATATATATATATATATATATATATATATATATATATATATATATATATATATATATATATATATAATGACAAAGCCCAACGGATCAGTAAGTTGAGGTGACAATGGGCCGTCAGAGGAGAAAAGTTTTGGATTGAGAGACTCGTGCTGGTAAGTGAAGTGTGGGGCAACCCCCTACTAGATGGAGTGATGAACCTGGTTAAAGATGATGCAGGAGGTCGTTGAATGCAGGCGGCTCTAGACCACGCTGTGTAGCCTTGCGTGTAGTCTATGTTCAATAATGGAATTGTAATATGCTGTGATGATGATGATAATGATATTATTATTATTCAGTAATGTACTTGGTGCGAATAATCTCCCGCGAAAGTTTGGTTACCACCATAATAATTGGATCTCGCAACCAAACGCACACTCATTGACTGTTAGACGAGAAGATTCTAGAACCGGAGGACAAGTTATACTGGATATCATACGATTATCTGAAGTCCGAAATAGGGTGGATACTTTACCCCAGGAAAGTTGCTTACAATATATAAAGGCCAAGTCTGGTTGAACAGGCTCTCGGAAATAAAAGAAGGCCTGTGCCCAGGAGTGGGACGTATATAGGCTGTAACTTTTACTTTAAGTCTGGTTGTACATGTAGTATTGCTGTCATACATGGGCTGGTGCTGCACTATGCTACCGACGCCTTTGGAGTCAATTAAAAGAGCTAAGCTAAGAGACTTATTGGGGACACCTATATGGTTAATACCATCACTCGAGCAGAGGCGCAAAGCAGCCAGTCAGCCAGCCAGCCAGTTTGCATGACTTCTTCCCTTTCAGTTCCATCATAGGACTACAGTACACAAACCTTTTCTATTCATAAAAAGGGTTTGCTTTTTATTTCATAATGCGTTTAGCAAGTAAGTGAAATAATTTGCCATCTTTCCATCCGATTACAATGTACGTGTGTTTAAGGCATGAGTGAATAGGGTTTTGTTAACAAAATTAGTGCGCTTTACGCGATAGTAGTCAAACACTGACTTATAATCGTTTAAAAAGTAATAGGGAATTTGTTTTTTTATACACACAAGTAATTATACTGTAATTATGACAGTGTAGTTGCTTATGTGAGCTATAAGAAAACGATATTGCTATATTTACCTGTTGAGATCATCAATACAAATTCCATGAAGACAAGGATTGCTTAAGCAAGCTATTCCGGCTGATACAACTGGTATTGCGACAAGCATCCACCATAAACTTCGAATATCCTTTTCACTTCTCAAGGACATTATGACTTTAATTTAGATTATAATCGATGGACCATAATTATTCAAGTTTTATTAACTAACAATTAATTTGTTTGCATAAAGAATACTTTAATTAACCACATTTTGATTTTAAATCGATAATTAAATTTTACATATATTAACTACTACACATTTTTATTTAGCTCATCTTCTTTTTTAAACCAACCACACGACATGCTCAGCACTCGCTTGAACGTTAAACTAGGCCTCTTGGTTCATTCTGTCTAGGCCGAGGTGTGGTTAACTCGATTTTTATCAATTCAATCGTTGCCATAGTAACCCGTAAACATACAATACTCGCTGTCACTCTTTTAATAATAACTATTGACCAAATTCTAACGTCCCGAGAATTCATTGAACCCTTTTACCCACATTCACCTGAGAACATAAAAAATGCCTTCACCATTGAAATGCTTTTTTCTTGTTCATGTATTTAGTTGTTACTTATTATTTACAGTAGGTACCTACCTGACCAGCAACTATATTAATCATCATAACATGATAACATAGTTGGTACATTAACTATACATTAATAATATTCAAGATATACTTATTTTCACATATTTCAATCTTGAAGAATTCATCATCATCGATATAAGTAATCGTAGTCCTAAGCAATCTGCATTAAAAAGCTATCTGCGTGTGTTATCTTATCATACTATTTAGTTTCTTCGCCATCGCTTATCAGATCTTGGAGTCGTAGGTATGATCAGTTCTCTTCCACTTCACTTACTGATAGCTCAACGGGGATAAGTTACAAATATTACGAGTATCACAGAAAAATTCCGAATTGAGCGTAGCCCTCCCCATAGTTGGTATAAATACCAATGATGGACTGACTACGTCCTAGTTCCATATATTATCATATTTGGTAACACGCACTGGTACAGTTATGATCAATACGTGATGAGGAGATGATTTGTCGTTATCTCCCGAACGCTGTCTAACCGAGTTGGATACGTCGATTGACTTTTTGAACGAATATGGAATTTGACAACTTTTCCTAACAAAGGTTACCTACTGAAATAAAATTAAAGTCTTAACGAAACTAGTCAAATACAAAATTAAGGGATGTGTAATATGTATTTATTATGCATTGTACTTGCGTTTGTAGTTGTGTATGTGATGTATAAAAAATCATTACAAGCAAATTATTATTAAAATCAGGATCAGAAAGCCTATTGTAGTTGACATTATTATCTATCTAAATTATACATTAGGCTAATAACTAGTAGCCTAATCATTAGACTAATTTTTAACATTAAAAAATCTACTAAATTAGGCTTCGGGAGAGAAGTACCATAGCGATCGCTTTAAATTTCACAGTACGCGGTTAACCCGGGTTCGATCCCCGCCGGCATCAATGAAATTGATTATTGCAATTTTAAGTGCTGTTTTACCACGTGCTCGGCGGTGAAGGAAAACATCGTTAGGCAACCTGCATGTCCGAGAAATAGGAAAAAAAAATTTCTAAGACATGTGAAATTCGCCAAAATGCATTAGAGCAGCGCGGTGGACACTTCCTTGCCCTAAAACCCTCTTAGAAATGAGAGGAGGCCTGTGCCCAGCTGTGGGACGTTTATAGTCTATAACTTTAGAATATAAACATTGATTTATATAACACTGTGTTGTATAACTCAATGAATATAAAGGTTGCCTGAGGCGGTAAGTATAATAAGTTTAGCTGGTTAATCTTGAGTGAATTATTTACACTGTATATATATTTATAATTATTTATACTGTAACACTAGCCGTAATATTTAAATATAATAATATTAGTAATACACAACGAATGTGTTTTAACATGAACTAAAAGGTCGTTGTTAATTAGGTATTGTTATCAGTCAAAGATTATTTCGAAACTATAATAATACTATATTATACTTCTTTTTTATTTTTTATATATTACACTTCTTTTTAAAATTGTACAAAGCAGCCAATAAAAATAATGTGTTACGGATATATAAATCAAAATCATATGTTCGCAATTGTCAGTCAGCAGTTGTCAGTTTTCACCAAATAGTGGGTGCGTTTGGCAGAAAAAAGCGCTTGCTAGCGCTTTTTTCTGCCAAACGCACCCACCACCCACTGTTCTGTGGTTTTCACTCTTGACATTGACAAATCGATTTCTTGTAGCGAGCGTTCCGTTCAGAAGTCAGAACATTCGCTTTTTTCTTGTGAATTGTGATAACTTTATTTGTTTAGTTTACAAATTAAATAGGTTTTATCATTTACTTGCCTTTACTTTAAAAACGATTAACAATTTAATGCATTATGAAATAATTTTTATTTAAAATAAGACAACTAAATTAAAACAAATACATAGATTTGTTGCAGTGTTACGAACGTTATAAATTGCTGAATCTAACTTCTCACCACAGAGTACTTTTTTATATAGGGAACTTCTCACTGCCTGCCTTGCTTGTAGAACAAGAACAATAGTGATGTTGTAATTCTTAGTTTCTATTTCTTCAGTTGTTTAATCTGAATATTTTTACGCCAAAGTGTAGCAAAATAATCTTCAGTTGCTTTCATAATTTTGTATTCGTGTTTAATAGAAAATACTGTGATATTTAAAGTGTAAAATGGATCCGGGTATCCTTTGTTTCCACCATTGTGAGCATAAAGTTTTTTGTACTATCATTCCGGAAAAATGTCCAGTTTGCCAACAGAAACTGGATAGATATGACTATAAGCTTCTACCATTCAGGTAAGAGTGGTAAACCGTATATACATGACTGTCCCACTAATGTATTTAGAAAGTCTGTTGCTAAGTGGCCTATTTTTGTTTTAGAGTGCCATATCCTTTTGTGAAAGCATCTCAGCATCCAAGGGCTATAGTTATGAAACCTACCCATGGGGATTTCCTTAAGTAAGTTAATATTTCTCCATTGCAAAAATATTGCACATAACAACCATGCAATATGTTTCCAGACTGAGTCATATCCTTTTTCGATAAAGATAAATGTAATTATATTTCAGTGACTATTACAATTCCAAGGATTTACACATAGGAGTCACTAACTCTCATGGTTGTGTAATTGAGTTTAGTGAGGAGGGTATTCGAGGTGTTGATCCTGAAACAAAGAAATGGAGTAATTCCGACACAAGCTCGGACTGGGATCAATGTCTGATGCTGGAGCAATTTGATGAGTTATGGAATGAAATATGGGATAGTGTACTTTTAAAGGTAATTTATTTATCTAACCTTTTAAGTTCCATTCAGGTATTGTGTGAATAAAGGAATGTCAGCATGTTTCCTAAATATCAACCTCACAGGGGCGCAACTGTACTAAAGCTATGATTGATTTGAAGGTACAAACTTTTATGAGGTAGATATCTTGCTGTTTTTAGTCCATTCCTAAAATATATTGCATAGCAAATATAATTTTTGAGAAATAAATTTTTAAAATAATTTTTATTTACTTAAAATTGAATGTGATTCTTCAGATTTAAAACCCTTGTGGTGTTTTGATCTGAACTTTTACAATCTACAGGCTAGGTATTACATAAGTAGACTGTTTAAAGAAATAAAAAGAGCAATGTCAAAAAGGATTCATTGTATATTATGGTGTAAAGAATAATTAAGTAGGTGTAATAAGTAGTTTTATAGACATCTCTAATATAATATATGTGCAATTATTAGTAATGGTCTGGTAACAGGACAAATAAATAAATTTATATATCCGGTTATTAAGGTTTAGTACAGCTTCAAGAAGGTCAACCCATTGTATTTGGTTTAACTTAGGTGTATCTGATATATTCATAGTGAAAAGTTGGCATAGCTGGATGCTTTCCACTAAAAATAGTTGTAGTAGTCTGAATACTAATTCAAATAACAATGAATTTTGTTAACTTTGTCAAAATTATGAAAGGATCTGTCAAGTAATATCAGCAAGAGTAGGTTGAGTTGCAGCTACCCATTGCATTGGTGTCTCTACACCTAACTTTTTGCTTCCTTGTCCATTCACCCATTTGTCATAAAAATGTTTTCAAAAACTACAGCGTTATGGACCTCCTCCTCCCTGTACAGAGGGAGTACTTAATATCATCCTCCCTCTAAATTGATTAGGTTCTGTACATTCTATATTGTGTTTATTTAATATTTCCTTATTAATATTTAAGTAAACACAATATATTTTTATATGTGGTAGAGCTATGTTGCAGCTGCTATATTATGGTTGAAGCATAAATGGATCAGCATGACAAGGGTAGGAACAGTATACAATAGCAGATTAATGCTGCTGTGTTTTGTTTGGTGAATGTAGAGAACTGGAGACCCTTTTTACTGGAGACAAGACATTGACACACACACACACATACACACACACACACACACACACATTTCTACCATGACACCTCTTTTTTGCATACACTCAGTTGTTTTATATTATGATTTGTTTTCTACAGATTAGTGTTAGCCCACTGTGGGAAGCTGACAGATACAATGAAGAAAGACATAACTGCTTTACATTTGTGCTGGCATTCTTACGAGCACTAGAATGTGGAGAACTATCTGAGAAGGCTCAAGATCCCAAGCTTTTCTGTAAACAATATGTTGTTCCAAGAACGTCAGCTGCTGGAAAGTATATTTCTTTATACAGGCAATTAAAACGACAAAATTACTTCATTCAAAACCAATGATACCTTGTGAACTTATAATTTGATCTACATATTTATATACTTATTCAGATTTAACTGTGATGTTAATGTTTAGTTAGTTAAATATCAATTTTAAGCATTTAATTTAGACCAAATCATAACTACCTGTAATCCTTTGGTTTTTGCTGGTATATGTATAGTGTCACCTTGTTATAATTTTTTTAGAATAACATATTGTCTTGTCGTCAATCATTTGCTTGCCAAAAATTAAGTATATGTGTTGGTTATTTATATTATGTATTCATATAATCAGTATTATCTTGATGATTGATGAATGTGAAACATTTAAGTTATATGTGTTTTTGGACAAATTTTAGGTTAAAAAATGCATTTTTAATGTTATTAGCAAAATAAAAATGTTTTAACACACATGAAGAAAAACAACAATAATAATAAAAAATGCTTATAAGATAGTTCTGGGATAAAGGTACCACTATAAATGTCAATTCTGAGTGCTGATTTACCACAAATGGTGCTGCAATCGTCAATCCGCCTGCGAGGCGTGACGATTAAGACAAATCCTCTCAACGCCTGAAGAGGCGCACGCCCAGCCCTGGACTCGTACGAGTCGATAAATGAAAAGAAATTTAAAAAAATCTAAGATATGTCATGTCCGCCAACCTGTTGGGGTAGCGCGGTGGACACTTCCTTGCCCTAAAATCCTCTCAGAATTAGAAGCCTGTCCTCTGCAGTAAGATATATATAAAATGTAACCTGTAACTTTATTCTTATGTAAATGATAAGGTCACATGGAATCCTAAGTAACATTCTAGTGTTGCCAAATTATGATTATTGGTTTTTGAAAGTATGGAACGTAAAAAAACATATCCTGTTTGATAAAAGCGGAACACAATTAAAAAAACACAGTAATCAATAAGAAATGTAAAACAAAGAATAATGTTATAATACCCTCAACTAGTGTGCACAAAGTCAAACATCTATTATTATTAAATTTAGTCACCATTATTATAAATTTTCCAAGGATTTAACTGTATTTTTGTGTCAAAAGCAGAATATCTTATGTAATGCAATGGATATTTATTTAAGGCCTAAAAGGCATATAAAGTTGGACCTATGGCAACATTATTCTTTAAAAAATAATAACATGTGTTCATAATATAACAATGCACTGCATGCCATATTAAATAATATGTGAAAGGTAAATTGTTAAGACTTGTATAGTATGCAGTTGTAGGAAGCATATATTTGAATCAAGTGTACAAGAAACAGCTGGCCTACTCTCGCCAGATTAAAATTTTGATAGAATTGAATTTGATTCAAGTCGACATAATTCGTGCTACTGAAAACGATATCGAATTCGAATTATTTTGGGAGTAACAGAAAATGATATGTACTCATTTAATTATGACAATGTTTAAGTGTTATTAAACATTTATCTTATAAGAAAGAATGAGGATATTTCCTATTATTTCAAAATTAAATTATAAGCTGCATTACACTTTATTTAATCTATTTCTAAATATAATTTCTACCAAATATTCGTCAATTATGCGGGTTAGTGCTTAAAATAATGATGGCGAATTTTTTGAGTACCAAGTAGTAACTCAGGTAGATACTCTGCCTTTTACTCAATCATGACGCAATGAAGTTACAACATATCTTAGTTGTCAAGTGTGCTCTAAACTTTCATGTATGCATATAAAGTACTTATTTAATACTAATAGTTTTACGTTAAATTAACGGTATAAAAGGTGTATTTTTAAATTGGAAAATAAAAACGCTACATTTAACCGCAATACAGTAAGCTTTCGCAATATGAATATGTGATAACATTATTTTAAAATGCTAAGTAAGAAGTAATTTTTCATTACTGCCCGTCTAAAGTTAACTGTTTAAATTAAGACTCAAATTGTTAATGTGGCAATACTTGGGTGAACACTTCATACTAACAGCAGTTGTTCTGGACAGCAGATGTCTTGGGCAACTGCTGATGTATATGGTTAGCCAAATCCGTTTTTTCCTGGCACAGGCATAGACTGCGTAAAATTACACCATCTTGAAACAGCGGTAAGGTCTACTGTATCATAAAAATAATTTTTTAAATTTTAACCATTTTGATGGACCTTGATTGAGCAATAATATAACGGATGTTATTCCCGTAGGTTTCGCCCGTTCAAATGCGAATAATTATCATAAATGTCATTGTAATTCGAATAAAATGCTGGGCGTTCAGTTGAATGAACTAGTTTTAACTAATGTTCTAACCATCCTTCATCATATAACTTTCTGATTAAACCATCGGTAACAGACGGTTACACTATGGCTATATTTTATGGCCCATATCGCACAACTGTAATGTAGTGTACTAAAAATATTGCTATACTTTATGGTATATAAATATATACATAACATGTGTATTGTATATATTTTATACATGTATTATGTATATATATTGTCGGAGATATATCGGCCTATTAATGATCAGAGTGTTTGACTATGAAGTATTTGTATTTGTGTAAAAACAAGTTTCTATTTTAGGATTACATTCTGGATGTGATTGCCTTTGTAATTACACCTTTCTCGAATTTAATCGTATAATAGGGGTAACTTCGGACTAAAGTAGGTTGAGATCAGGTTATGGAACCTATATAAACATTTTTGTTCTTAAAAATAGACGCTAAAAACCTGTGTGAAATAAATGTTAGCTAAATAAAAAAAGGCCGAAAAAATAATCATAAATAGAAAAACGTAAGAAGTTACAAGTTATCAAGATCATTAGTAATTAAACAAATTTACATTTTTGATTTTAGCTAAATTTCGTTTTTTATTTTCTTGTTTAGTTTGTGGTGCACTTTTTTCATCAGCTTGCAAATTCATCGCGATAAACGATCTCAAAGAAATATTTGGTATAAAATCTATAATTTTAACTAATTTATACATTATTTCGGTACGTTAAAACTCATTTGTTTATCTTAAATGTTTATATTCTGGCAACAACAGTGCACCATGGAAGCGCCCATATATCCCACACTAGATTTTATTGTACTTCAATGTGTAGACTAAACAATATCTTTTTTGACGACTATAATGAAGGAATTGTACTAAATTACACATTAGGGGTTTCTATACATTTATACAGTATTTAATTGATAATACTCATATTTAATAGGTAATATTATATCACTTCATCTTCCATACCCATTGTATCTTTTTCTTGTAAAGACTTTGTAAAGTAATATATAAATCATATATGGTAGATTTTTATAAATGTTCATCCCGACTGATTATTTTCATTTTAATTATTTTAACTTAATTTAAATTTGGTTACAAATTTATTATTATTATATTTTCAACCGACTTCAGAAAAAGGAGAGGTTCTCTATTCGACTGAATTTTTTTATGTGTTAGTTACCTCAACTTTTTCTAGATAAACCGATTTTGATGATCCTTCTTTTATTTACTAAGTTGGTGCTTCTCATGTGGTCCAATATGAATTTGATCAAGATCTGAGTAGTAGTTTTTGAGTTATAGTATAATAATGCGCGTTTAATTGACTTCGACTACATTAACGATGTTCTTATTTATATTGAAGTCGGTTGTACAAATTTTTTAATTTTGCCACTTGTTTAACTTTTACTTCAGTATGAATGTATTCTTTCTTGCCGCAATATTATAGGTCTATGGATTAAGATGTAAGTCACTGTTGATAGACTTAGTTCATTCCGTCTTAAAATGGATAGTTTCGATAACTGCCAACAGCTTTATTTATTTAATTAATGAAACATAATTGTTTTGTATATTAGAACTAAATATAAATTTGATTTCGGACATGGAATGAAAACAACATTGGCTTGATTAAAAATTTTAATATTATATATCATAAGTGCCGGTTCCTAAACTATCCATTCTTTTTTGATGTGATTTTTATGAGAAGATCTCAGAAACAAATTTTCTAGGTGCTACATTTCAAATAAAGAAAAATTAAATTTATGTTTCGTCTATCATTTCACGTACTCCAAACTGCTGAGAATTTACTTGCAACTATAAATATAGAGGAGCAGCATCATGTCATCTGCACAACAAATGTTATATTATCATTAATACATATAACATATGTCGATTATAATCTGGATGTCTCCAAGGCAAGAGTGAAGAGGCTTTAGTCTCGCTAAGGCACTGCGTTTTACCATATTCGGTTACATCACCATTTACCATCGGTGGGATAGGATGGTATTTTGGTGGTGCTCCTAGACCTAAAAATAACCTATGGATGGACAAATATTATTGGAGAAATAACATTGCCACAAGTTTCGCTCCATCAGACGACTAAGGTGATGTGTGATAGGGTGATCTCTTACCATTGCAACGGAAACAGTATTATAAATAAATTCTTTAAACTCATAGACAAATGAAGCCGCAGTGTATACAGGATTATTTTGCAACAACGGACTTAATTTGCAGAGTAGGTTCAGAATAAATAATATAGGCAAGTGGTGAAGAAAATTTAATTAAATTAAAATCTCAAACATCTTTTAATTTTTTCATACTTATATTTTCAAAAAATGCAATTACAGTGTTTATCTTATTATAATATACTATATACACATATATATACAGAATGGGTCCCACATATATGCAATAAATGAAACCACAAGTAATACTAGTCCGTAGAAGTGTAGAAAAATTAAATATTAAATTAAAACCCGTAAAATAAAAAAGTGAAATTTTCAAACAAAATAAATATTAAAATAAATTCAGTAAAAGTGAACACTCTGTTTAGACAACGTACCTTTACCCCTTGGAAGAGTGACAACGTTGCACGCGGGTGGCACGCCGACAAAAGACACCGCTGTCGATATGTCGCAATACCAATAGTTTGCACTGCGTGGCAACGTCGCTTTTTAATGTTCAAGGATTCATTCAAGTTCATTGAATCATTGATTTAGTGACCCAATTCTATAGAGTGTTCAAATTTGCTTAAAATTAAAACTCTACTTTTTGACCTAATTACTGGACCGATTACGTTCATTTTTTGTATATCGTCAGCAAAGGCGATAACAAGTATATGGTTTCATTTATTGCATATATGTGGGACCCATTCTGTATATATATATTTAATGGAATAGTCTGCTTGAGACATAATTTTTTATAGCATGCATATCACATAGTCCACCTGATGGTAAGTGGATGCTGTGGTCCATAGGTCCAATATACATTTATCCTCAATTAAGAATCAAAACGCAAATCCGTTGCCACCTTGATTCCAGTAAAAAAGGTCTCCGGTTCTCTACACTCACCAAACGAAACACAGCAGCACTACGCTGCTATTTTACGCTATTATTCTGTGAGAGCGTGTTCCTGCCCCGGTCGAGCCGACCCATTCGTACTACATACAACTATAATATAGCTGCAGCGTGGCGCTACTATGTAAAAATATCTCTTAGTCTCCCTCTTGCTACGCCATTGTATTGAAGAACAAATTTAAAATACCTCATATCTCGTAATTCGATGCGTCAGACGCATTGTAACCCCTGAGGACTAGGATAGGAACCTCGTTACTAAAAAGAGAATATCCAGCTTTCGCCAATCACCATTATGCTGCTATTTCACGCTGGTATTCTGTGCATGCGTGGTCCTTCCCCGGCCAAGCCGACCCATTTGTGATGCACCCATAATACACTGCAGCGTGGACTACCACTGCTTTTTTATAAACATAACCTCAACTCAGATTTTATCCTGTATCGTGGGGGCAGTTTATATACATAAATTTTACAAGAACAAACATCCGGACTCGGTACAATTATTGAAACAATTATACAATTACAAATACTTGTTCCGTGCGAGATCGAACCCTTGGCCTTCAGCGTTGTAACTCATTGCTAAGCTACTACGCTATAAAGCTGCCAAATATTTATTTATTATATTTGGCATCGGATTTTGTAGAAAAGGTTCGGCGATTCCTTTGTCACATGATGCATCCATAATCTCAGACCAACAAAGAAAGAAAGACAAGCGCTGCATACAGTTCAAGTGACGCAAAAGTCAAGCCAAGACGCACTCACGTACACATATGCAATATGCATATTAAATCATTCGCAACCAACATCGTTGCGCGTGTGCGGCCATCCAGCAATCAATTTTTGTGGGCTGATAAAGAAAAAAAGAGGTAAGGTGTGTGCTGAGTACGTGTCAAGATAAGTAGAAGCGTTATTAATCATTTTTCTTCTGAATTTATTTTTTGACATGACAATCTCTTTTGATGTCCATATAAATAAGCTTGGCCATAATCATCATGGTTTACAGGCCGAATTTGAGATCACAGTATGTACTAATAAAGGTTCAAAACATTTCGTAGGTAAATGAGAGGCTATATTCCGTTGTCGATTTGGATCTGTCTGACGGAAACGAGATGATTTTTTGATGATGTTTTCATGTGCTGCCACTAAAGGACAAATTAATTACTTTCCTATTGTAAGGTGTTTAGGATAGATATTTTTTTCTTGCTCATATTTAAAAATAAAACTAAGGAGAATAAGGTATGCACAAAAAAGATTGCTTTCATACAAAAATATAATTCTTACGTTTCTAATGTATTTTAAAACATATTTTAGTAATAAAATTCACAAATAGGCAAGTTAATGAGTGATTGTGACGGGAGCAGACTCAACTCCCACCCAGAAGATAGCTCCGTTGAGTGCGACAGTTGCTCTGAAATTGTGAAATATCACCCATTACTCAAAAAGCAAAATTCTATTCTTTTCTAATTATTAAATAATGTATGTTCGCATATATAATACAATAATACTTTATAGTATTCGCTAACTGTTTGATTACAGGCTTGGTTTGTTATTAATTTAAAATGAATTTTTATGTTGTCATTAACCATCTTTCTAATTATATTCTTTTATCTCTTTCTTTCTTCAGATTCAATCATAAACTATTACAACGCAACAAAATCGACATAAGCCTCATTTACATTCAGCCCCTGCCACTACTCCTCGCGCTGCCGACTATACTTCGCTAAATACTGCCGTAGCAGGATCGAGAGAAGTGTGTATTTACATTCTGCCCTACCACTTAGAGATGAGACATACTTGCAAAATTTAATACCAGGGCTTTTAAGTACGAGTATGGAAAAATACCAGGATCGAAAACCAGGTTCTAAAATTACTTAAAAGTACTTTGTTGACGCGAGCGACGTGTCCATGTCCAGCAGGTGTCAAAATTTGAAAATACTTGCATTTCCTACGACCCGTATTCCATGTTATCCTACTATGAACAAGGAGCAAAGTCGTATAAATAAAAAAAATACTTTGAAGTTCAAAGTATTTTTTATTCACAAATACGATTGAGTTTCTTATTCCTATTAAGATATGGATCGTTTTCCTATGCAAGTATTTTCATGTGTTGTGTTCAAGTTCTTCGAGCATCTGACTTACAACACATACTTTCATACTTGCAAGTATTTTTTGCCCGTACCAGGGCGCCGTACTTTGAAGCGAAAACCTGGTTTTAAAACCTGGTAGCGTAAATACGTCTCGTCTCTCACTTTCGATTTTCGACTATGGCAGACGTCGAGATAATTATAGCTTCCGCGCTGTGTCTTCTTGTAATACAAAATTACGTTAATAATTCAAAAAGATATCAAATTCAAAAGAAGATAGATAGATAGATAAATATATATATATATATATATATATATATATATATATATATATATATATATATATATTATATATATATATATATATAAGCAATAGGCATAGAATAGTTTTGTAAATTCTTATGCCCTATTTACATTTAGCTTTTTTGGGCAGGGAAGTGGGCAGGCCAGTATGTAAATAGGCTACTCGCGCTGTCACTGCCGCTGCCACTGCCACTGCCCGAGGCTCCCTCAATTGTCGGTTTTTCGCAATACACAAGTGCGCTACAGTTAAAACTAATGCGCTATTGTTATTACATACCTACATGGCATAATTGAATGATAATACATCTAGGTACCTACTCAAAAATAACCTCCAAATATCGCAACCAGCGGTGTAGGTAATACCAAAATCATTGGGAGAGAAAAAACAAAAAAAATTAGTTTGGATATTACAAATAAGGTGCTATGTGCTATCAAGGTCTTTACTTTGGAAAAAAATCTAAGTACCTAAATTATATACCTACACTGACATGCATTTTGTTATTGAATAAAACTAATATTACGAATTTCATCACGTTTTATTTAACATAATGCATATTCATGTAAATAGAAATCAATATTTTGTTATTGTTTTGTTTTTGTTTGTTCTGATCCTAACAACATACAAGTACCTAAGTACTACATGAAATACCTTGACAATCCTAGCAGAAGAAAACAGTTTATTTATACAGGTAATTCTTGGCACGGAAATTTTGTAAACACTTCTCGGCTATATAGCATTAAAATTATGTATTTCGGCTCAAACCGGGTGGTACCACGACCTCACAGAAGACCGGCGTGAAGTAGAATCTTTGCTTCTGCATTTCGTCTGGTGAGTGCAGGTGGCCGGAGGCCCAATCCCCCCCCCCCCCCTTAACATGGTAGCGGAGTTAAATAGAAGAGTACCCCAGGAGGGTACCAGCACCCCTGGTGACGGAGAATCCCTCGCTGGGCATCCACGCCCAAACTCCCCTACTCTTCCTGAGCGTGGGTGCTCAGGCTGCCCCTCGTATTTTGAGGGGGGCGAAATTCCGCTCGCGACTAAACCTGCTCGGGGCAAACGGAGCAAGGACATCTATTTTCGACGCCCCTGCAGTCTTGAAAGTACGGACCTGTCCATCTACGGGTCTACGGGTGCCTATATTATAGGTCCCATAGCGGTAATGCCGACACAGACCGACTGATCAACCACGTCCAGTTGGCTGCAGACTCCGCGCTACAACAGGTCCCATCCGCAGAGATCGTGATACATAGTGATTTAACGCCCACCATGCTGAATGGCTTGGTTCTCGTTTAACAGATAATGCGGGTAGATCTGTTTGACTTTGCTTTGGCATATGGTCTGACACAAGTGGTTACCTCGCCTACGTGGATTCCAGATGTGAAAGATCATGTAACTAACTTCCCTGTTGAACCTTCTGCTGACCTCTCATCCGGACGGATACCAGCTCATCGTTGATGCCCCTCTTGGCTCCTCAGATTATTGTCTGCTCCGGAGTACGGTGCCACTCACGTTCCCATCGCGGTTGCGTACTGCAGGTTGCCGCCGTGTTTGGCGTTATAGGTCAGCCGGGACGGAATGCGATATTTTGCATCCTACCCTTGGAGGCGGGTTTACTTCTCGCCGGATAATTCCAGTGTTGTTGCTGATTTTGTCGCTTATGTGGTGCTACAGGGAATGGGAAAAACAACTATTTATTCCATCATCTGTGGTACCTATCGGAGGCAGAACCCAGCCTTGGTTTGGTCGCTCCTGCAAAACTGCATTACATCATAAGCAGGAGTGTTACCAGGCCTGGGCTCGCGCATCGACGTCTCAGGATGTAAATATCAGCGTTCTTAAAAAGAAGTATAATTCTGCTTCCAGGTCCTTCAAAAGCGCCATTGTCAAGGCAAAGTCAGAACACATCGCAGAATTGGCGAGAAATTTGTTCGTCTTCCTTCGGGAACACGTGAATTCTAGCCAAAGCTGTCCAAGGGAACTTCTGCCAGCATCTCTTCCATCTCTGCACAGGGAAGTTGACTCACTGGCCCATGCCGCAAAGGACAAAACCGATCTACTGGGCTCTCTCTATGCGTCCAACTCGACTCTTGATGACGGGGGGAACACACTGCCGACCATCCTGCAGTGTAAGTGCTCCATGCAGGATGTGCTGTTTACCCAACGCTCGGTGCGCAGAGCACTCCTCTCCCTGGACATCAACAAGTCGAGTGGGCCTGACGGCGTCCTTCCTATTGTGCTGAAGACGTGTGCTCCAGAGTTGGCCCCGGTCCTAACGTGATGATGCTTTATACACCGGCCGTGCCAATATTTCTCGGGAAAACGTCGCCGAGTACCAGGACAAACTTGTGTCTGAAGTCGAGACTTTGTTGAACAAAATCTCGGACTAGGGGCGACTAAATCTAGTCCAGTTTAATCCCCGGATGACACAAGTTTGCGCGTTTACCGCTAAAAAGAACCTCTTCGTTGTATCTCCTTAATTTCAAGACACTCCCCCTGTTACCTCAGCCAGTATTGGTATCCTCGGCGTCGACATATCGAGTGACGTGCAGTTTCGTGGTCACTTGGAAGAAAAGGTCAAATTGGCCTCCAAAAAGCTTGGCGTGTTCAGCAGAGCGGGACAGTATTTCATGCCGGCTCACCGCCTTCAACTTTACAAGGCGCAGGTTCGGCCGCACATGGAATACTGTTCCCATCTCTGGGCCGGGGCTCCCCAGTGCCAGCTCCTTCCATTTGATCGTATCCAGCGCAGAGCAGTTCGAATCGTCGGCGACCGAGCTCTTTCCGATCGGCTTATTTTATCGCATCTACTACGGGGAGCGCTCTGAGGAATTGTTTGGACTAATTCCAGCCGCACAATTTCACCGTCGCACATCGCGACAAAACTCGCGATACCATCCATATCATCTGATTGATCATCTGATCTGATTGATTTAAAAGAAGTTTTCTTCCTCGCACAACTTCCTTGTGGAATCAACTATGCCCCGACTACAAACATTACGGAAAGTCTCCGGAGGCCCCGTAACGTTTTAATTGAACCCCCGTCACACACGAACAATACACACTCACCTAGTGTACCAAACACAATTAGTACATCCGTACATCGGATGCACAGAAATCTAAATAAGTACCTTATTATTTAGATTTCTGTGATGTAACGATGTAAATCGATGCAGAATGTCCCTTTTTATTTTAAGCTTGTGGCCCTCAGGCCGCGAGCCCTGAGACCGATGAAGCTGCAAAAGCAAAAAGGCTAACAGTACCTACCAACATCATCGAAACCAGTCGTCATGGTTATATAGGACTAAAAGTAAGGTTATTAATTTATTCATGTTATACTTTACCTAAATTTAACTTCTCCACTTAAGTTTTCAGATGGAGTCCAGGTGAATGTGGCAGATTGCTTATCGAACTTGGGATCATGCTTCTTGTGAGTAATAGCATTCTAAAATAAAACAAAACAAAAGTTAATCCGCAAATTTTCTAATCTCCTATAGTATCCTAATACCTGAGTATAATAAACGTTATATATATATATATATATATATATATATATATATATATATATATATATATATATATATATATATATAGACTTATATAATATAAACCTTATATAATAATTTTATTTATTTATTTATTCTTAATTCTACACCAAAAACAGAATAGCGAGTAGAGTTTTTAAAGTCCTGCTAAGAAAATTGAAAGAAGAAGGGTTGGGTTGGGTGCTTGACATCGTTCTGAACGGTTATGCAAAAATATGTAGGTAATAAAACGACATATTATAAGCATAATTAAATGGTTTTTACATCTGTTGTACTTGGGACAATCATAAAACATTTTTTAAATTGAAAAAACGAAAGATAATGCTTTTACTATAGCAAAAACGAAACGTTTTAAATTAAGAATTTTGGCATGGACGCTTGACTTTTAAGCCATGTCTTTATTTTCATTCAGGATTTTCGTTGTTATGATTTTTATTCACAATACACTAATGATTTTTATTCGCAATTCACAATACATAAATGCGTCACCTTGCAAAGTTTTTGGGAGATTTAGACGTCAACTTAACGAACGGACAGTCGATGACGACAGCCAATCAAGTTCTTAAGACTTCTGAGGACTTAAGAACTTGATTGCACTTGCACTTGTTTCGTCATTTTCTCTAACAGTTCACGTGCGCAGACACTTAATACACAAAATGGCATCACTTTCATGAATCAAAATTCATTACAAGCCATTATTTAAACGATAAAACAGTAGCTACAATCCGTCGATGGTCAAGTTCATACCGAAACCACCACATTTTATTTTTCTGTATTTTGTCTATGACAATAGACAATGAACGCTATTGTTATAATAAAATAGCCTTAATTACTAAAAAATCATAATATTGAAACAGATTGACATAGCATAAAAGAAATATATTTAGGAAAACGATTGAATAGGCTATATTGTTAAACAAAAAAAAAAAATTGAATATTATCTGACACGACTGAATAGGCTGTATGGTCATTAATTATTTCCTGTTCTGAAGGACACTAAACTTGATAACTTGGTAACTTGAAACATGAGTTTCAACTTATCATCCGCATTTGGCATTATTTGTAGTTTCGTGTGTTTACATTCGTGGATTTAGTTAAGTTTACCCTCGGCCTAGATTACAGGACAATAGGTTGCTGCGCCCACACAATGACAATAATGTAATACTGGACTTATGAGAGGAATAGAAAAAATAATTTACAGCCACCGGCTGCTTTTTTAGATAACATTTTATAAATAATTGGAGAAAAAAAATAAACAATTTAAATAGTTTGAGTTTTATTTTGCTTTATTTAGTAATTTCAACAAAATTGCATTCTTTTGTGTTCTTCTCAATTTATTTAAACAGCTTATCACGATTGATTTTAATACATAATCTACAAATAATAAAAAATAAATTAAAATAAAACCTCAGGTAGAATCCAGTTCATCTCCTTTTCAAAAATCGGGAAGTTATTGTTTTTACCCCGTTTTTCGAGAATTGAGTTTTCATCAAATCTTGACGTTTTGAGGTCACGGGAAGCCACACTGACAGTTTTTCAATGGTGTCTGTACGTCTGTATGTGTGTTTGTGTTTGTACTTTTGAACGGCTTGACCGATTGAAATGAACTAAGCGAACTTCTAAAGTGTTTCATCAAGGTTAGATTAATTTTAACTAATTTGGACCGGTGGATTTTGAGAAATCTCGAAAATAAAAATTTTGAAAACTGTTCTTTTGGAATAACTTTTAAACGGCTTTACCGATCGAATCCAATTTTGAAAAACCACGTCGATTGTCACTGGTCCGCTCAAAATCGGTTGATTCGTTTGTGAGATATTGTTAACGAATTTTTTTAAATAAAAATTGATTTTTTAAAATTACTCCGATATTTCATATTCAACGTCATAATTGGGTGAAATTTGGAGCGCTTTGCATTTGAAATTAGCGGGAAGTTCCAGGTGTGGCCTGCAGGGTCAACCGATTTTTTTAGAATAAGTGTGACAAAAGAGCACACAGTCTACCTGATGGTAAGTGGATGCTGTGGCCCTTAGACCTCTACATTTACTTCGATTAAGAATCAAAATACAGATGCGTTATCGGACTAAGATGGAATTCCTCGATTCCAGTAAAACGGGTCTCCGGTTCTCTAGATTAACCATACGAAACACAGCAGCATTACGTTTATTACTTCCCCGTACGAGCCGACTCATTCATGCTACAACCATAATATAGCTGCAGCGTGGTTCTACCACGCATTAAGGGAGATTTAGATTGTGCCTATTATTATTATAGATTTAGATTGTGCCTATTATTATTATAGATTTAGATTGTGCCTATTATTATTATAGATTTAGATTGTGCCTATTATTATTATAGATTTAGATTGTGCCTATTATACTTAGTTTAAATATTATGATAAAATATTTTAAAATGCTTACAACACTTTTTTAATTACGGATTATAAATTATGTTAAATATTTATGATAATAAGTTATTTAGTATGCGTGATGGGTATATGTTAGATTTGTATTGCATTCCTTCTTGTTGCCAATTACAACACTCAAGGTCGTTCGTCTATTTCATAGTTCGGTACAAGAAGTTACATTAAATTATATGTCTCTACTTGAATGATTAATGATAGCATTTAGTGGGTGCTGCCTACTGCAAAATATTGCAAAACAATTTAGTCGAAGCTCAACGCATCTTTGTTTCCACACATTGTTTCTTTCTAATTCGTCTCAAAAGTCAATTTATTATGTCCTTTGCCTTTTACGTAACCAAGACCTTGCTCAAGCTTTAAAATTTCTACTGGTTTTATTTATATTCAGTTTTAATAACATTCAAAGTCACAGAATTGACCGTGATTTCGATGTGTTTTATTTTTTAATTTTTGTTGTTGAGAATACCATGAATAAACTTATATTACAAAACAAATTAATTTATACTATTTTTATCGATTTGTGACTGATTATTATTAGTTTTAACCAAAATCAACAAAGGGGTTCTCAATTCGATTGTACGTTTTTATCTTCGTTAATTGTGTATCGAATTTATTGACTTTATTAAATCGAAATATTTCCGTGGTAATATTTGAAAAAATATCCATCTCTAATCGACAAAGAATAGGAAATAAAATTTTTTATGGTAGTATTTACACGACATTATCAAAAGAAAGTAGATTTTAAAAAAGTATGTACAAGCCCACTTGGAAGAACTAAAAAGAGAAGTTTAATTAGGTACTTATCAACACATTTCAGTGTTAGCATAGGCACAAATGAACTACATTCTTCCAATCCAGTAAAATGAGAAAAACACGTGAATGATTGAATGATTAGTTTTTGAATCTTTTACTTTATAACTAAAGTATAGATATGAATATTCCAAACTTCATTCGATTGGGTATATCGCACAGTCTCTGTATGTTGCATACTTGCGGCTTTATTTGTTGTCGTTAGTAATATTTACTACTAATGGACACTATTTACATTACATATATTTCCCTGTGATGGCGACGTAAGAGAATTTATTACCCATCGAAAACCAAAGAAAAACAGCATGGGCCCCGATAGATGATGACCTTCCACTTGCATGCACTTTTGGATTTTTCAAACTTTTAATTTATTTTATTTACAGAGAATTTTTAGTAGAGATGGGCCGAATATGGACTTCACCGAATACGAATATTCGGCCGAACATTATTCGGCAGGATCACCTCGGTATCTAACCAATTTATATAGAGACTTGTTACCAAAAAGCGCGAGGGAGTAGCGCAGGACCCTGCCCATCGCTTTTCCGTCACACCTGACATATAATTCCATCATCTAGTACTGAGCAAATTGTCGGCACATGCTTATGTTTTGACTATTTTAAAGAGAAAAAAGTATTTCGTATTCTTAGTGAAAATTGATAATAATACGATAAAAATGAGTGGCAGGAGATCTACTATTTGGAATTATTTTAAAGAAACAGACGATCAAAGTAAAGCGAAATTTACTAATGTAATATAATGTTTCTTTGTTTGATTTCAAAAACCTTTTATTAAGCTTTCTATTTGCTATAATTGGAAATAAATCTACTGTGCCTTAAAAACATAACGCTATACAAGTAGATTTAAGTCATAAACAAAATATACTTTCAACAGTAAAATTACAAAAGACATGGCATTACTCAATTCATACATTTCAATACAGTGGAAATTTTGAATTCCACTTTAACGAATTTTCGGTGGTTTAGCCGAATATTCGGCCGAATACGAATATTCGCTAAAGCTGGCGAATACGCCGAATACCGAATATAAAACCAATATTCGGCCCATCTCTAATTTTCAGTTAGTTTCAAGTCAATCGCCACGTAAAATAAAAACATTCTTACAAACTGTTACACTCTATTTCATCCTCTTAGGGGTTAAATATTACAAAATCCTTTCTTAGTAGATGCCTGCGTAATGAAAGGACTCTATTGCCCCTATTTCTACGCTTCTACGTTCACCGATTTGCGCTATGCATCTTATTACAATATGTATTTTTCATGCAAACTTTGCTAAAGATCTTGTACTTAACATAATAGTAGGCTTGAAGTTAATTACGTGAAAAACTATGCGAATTCAATACCAATGAAAATAAAGAATATTACTTGGGAAGTTTACAATTCCAGCTTTAAAAAAAGCAGGTGCACGTCCGACAAATGTAAAAAATTGAGATCTTCAACAAATTCAAACAAACGCTCCCATATCCAAAAACCAACAGAACGTGAAGGTCTTTTACAAAAATAGATTTCTTAGTATTTTTTATTGTCTCTTGCTTTGATTATAAGAAGGCATTGTGTCCAAATAATGATAATAGTAAGCTCCGATGCGAAAGAGTTTGTAAAACTTTTATTGATAATTGACACTTGGACGTAACAGAGAGAAAAGCAAGTGCACTGCAAGGAGCTGGTATGATTTTTTTATAGTATAATGGTGGCAAACGAGCAAACAGTCCACCTGATGGTCAGTGGTTGCTATAGTCCATGAACATCTACATCTGTTCTCGACTACAAATCAAAATGCAAATGCGTTGTCACCCGTGAGGACTAAGATAGAATACCTCCTTTCCAGTAAGGAAAGGTCTCCGGTTCTCTACACACACCATTCAAAACACTACTACTTAAACTACTATTATATATATTACTACTTAAGCTACTATTTCACGCTGGTATTCTGTGAGAGTTTGTTTTTTGTTAGCCGGCCCATTCGTGCTTAGGGACCTTCAAGAAAAGAGCCTACTCCTTTTTAAAAGGCCTGCAACGCATATGCAATTCCCCTGGTGTTGCGGTTGTTCATGGGCGGCAGTAATCACTTACCATCAGGTGGGCCGTATGCTCGTTTGCACAATCTCCTATAAAAAAAAACTATAGTACTGAATAATAAAAATAGCTGCAGAATGGTTCTACCACATGAAGGTATTCAAAAATATTTAGATATATGTATAATAAAGTTAAGGTTTTTAACAGAATTAGTAAAATAATATACTCTTCAAGTGACCATTGGTAACAGGGTCAGGGTCCATTATAAGCATTTAAAAAAATCTGCTAGCGCAAAGCCCCTGAGATAAGTACTTTGTTTATATGATTTAAAAATCAAAATACAGTTGAATTGACAACCTCCTTAATGAAGTTACTTTAAAATAATGTCAGGGTCAAAAAGTTAAAACAAATTTAAGATAACTTAAGTATTAAGTAAATCACAAGGTGAACAACATTGTTTATCGTATGTTAGTTAAACTTTTATGTAAATTTATATAAATATAATGTTTTATGTATAATTTCTTATCAACTTATATACTTTAGTAACAATTGAATACTTTGCGACTAACAAGGTAATCATCTGGGTATCATCTTTTATATTTGCATTTAGTCGGCACCTAACGCACTTAAAGACAAAATTTGTAAATCATACTACACATAAAATATATTATGTAAGTTTATGGATAAATAATAGGATTTTATTAAATTTGTTCAAGATTTTACTTACGCCTCCTGTTCCACAGTTTAGCAGTTGGGCGAACGGATCGTTGGGATCAACGGTGAAGGTTCCCACAATTTCCTCTTCTTTACGTGCTTGCAAAAGCAGACCTCGTATTGTATCTGACGGCTTCGCACCAGAAATTGTGATCTCCAATGGGGTGCCGGCTCTCACCGTCTAGTAATAAAGAGAGTAGAGTACTTGCAATACATACGTATCTTAAAGTAAACTTAAAAAAAACTTAATTTAAAAAGTGACTTATTTTGTTTTATAAAACATTTCCAATATAATAATTAAAAATCATTTATTATTAAAACAAATGAACACATTGCTTCCTTACTGTGGAACTTGTGGTGATAACGTAGGGTGCCGCTGATTTTTGTGGCGGTACAGGATGCCTTGGAATCATATCCTTGCAAGCGCTTTCTGGAGCACCCTCAGAGTAGCCTTCAGCGTAGGCTAGTACAGCCACAACCACCATAGTGTAGATGAACATCATAGCTGTTATTTGATCTACAAAAAAGTTGGTGTATTGTTACTTTAAGCTTATTAGTATTTTAATGAACTATGTCACAAAAACAAACGTTTCCTAAAAATGGGTCGTGAACCTTTATTGTATTTCAGTTTGTTAACATCGTGCAAAGCTGTAAGCTGTAAATGTAAGACAGGTTTTCAAACGTGAAATGATGTAATCAAGATCGAAACCGGCAAACAATCGGCGAGTGATTGCAGAAATATGTAAACCAAATAAACCACAAAAAAGTTGCATAATGGCATGAATTTGTTTGTATTTTAAATACTACGAAATCAATTGTAAAATTTCTTAAAACTTGTAGAGGAAATGTGTAATTGACATAATGCGTGGTTGTAGTTAGTAACATCGAAAAATACGAAAGGGACAAAAATGATGCGTTTTGCCTGTTGTATTTTTATTTGACTACAATCAACTGACATAACCCAAATTTTGATATGATTACTGTTATGTTTAGCAAGTGGATAAAAGTTTAATTCTATTATGTATATCTACATTAAACGTTAAAAAATTCTATAACTAATAAAATTAAAAAATAATACAAGTTATTCGACACTTGCTTATATGTATATTTGATTTACCTTTAGAATTAGTTTAATTCTGCTTCGGTAAGACGTGACTCCTCCGTGGTGTATGTAAACTAACTTAACGACCTCGCAACTTTCAAGCTATATATTGCAATACTTCTCGACATGGAAGGGCGAAAAATCAAAGATTATTTGACGTAGAGAGAAAATTTCTTAAAAATTTTATGAGATTGTTTTTTAATCGGTTTATAGTTGCACGCAGCGTGTGCGTAGGCGTATGCGTTCGTAGATGCATGCGTGCGTGCGTAAGAACATGCGTGCGTGCATGTCTGTGTATATGTCGCTTCAACATAGCGATATTTTTTGTTAGCTACTTCTTAATAAAAATCACTGTTTCTTAAAGAAATTAAGAACTTCTCAGTACAAGGTTAAAATGTAACTGTTGGAAGAAATATAGTCTACATGAAAGTTTCTTGTTGAAGAGAAGGCGTAGCTTTCTTGACTTTCTAATAGTGCTTTCAATCGGTGAATTTTGAAAAAAAAATTATAAATATAAATTATTAATAAATAAGACTCATAACTTTTTGATATATCGGTGAACATGACTTCTCTTGCAATTTTTACTGTCACTATTACGACACTTACGCTACTAAGCAAACTCAGGTAAATTTGATCCACCATTCGGAGTCTTAAGTTAAGTTAAAATAATATTTATTAATTATTTTAAATAAATTTAGTAAAAATGAATAAGAAAAAAACACTCGAAGTGTTTTTAAAAACTCCGGGTCTTCATCTATAAATGTCTGTCAAATATTATATTCTAAATACTCTTATGACATACTTATTATTCTATAACATATTTTCAGAATAAATTCCATAACAATCTTTAAGATAAGAAAAAAAAGTTGGAGACGATTGCTCTTGACAGTTAGATAATAAACCTATTATTCCCCCTCCGTAATAACTCATAATTTATTGTAAAATTATTTGGATTTTAAACATATAATAGCGCTATAGATTTTGACTTAACACTTTAATACCCTTATAGTTAAAGTTTCTGCGATTGCTACGAATCTTTGACAGATTCTTGACGCTTAACGTGTATTTTTACTACAAGCTGTAATTGTTGAATGTGAGCCTTGGTTTAGCGTAGTTAAACACTATCCTAAGTCTAAGGTCTAACATATATTTTAAGAATGAAGTTACTATTGAAAATAATACAAAAATAATATGTAACCTGTGCCGAGCTGAGGGACGTGTAAAGGCTGTAATTTTGCACAGGCCACCTATCGTTTCTGAGAGTTTTATGGAAATGTCCACCGCGCTGTTTTCACCTTGAGAGTTTTATGGAAATGTCCACCGCGCTGTTTTCACCTTTTACATGCTTTCAAAATATTTTTTATTTTTTAGACGTGCAGGTTTCCAGATCAATCCCCACTGGCACCAATTTCTTTAGTGCCGGCGGGAATTGATCTGGGTTGCTCGCGTACTGTGGAACTTATACGAAACGGTTAGTCCTTATGCTACCAAAGTTCTAAGTAACAAGAAACACAAAAATTCATATTTTTTATTAAATTTTGGCAATCATTTTGTTAATTGAAAAAAAGGCAAAAATACAAATGGTCTTTTCCTAAAGTAATGAAATAAATTACTTACAAGTCACACTAAAAGTTTTTTTTACTGGTTTTACTACTACGTAATTCGATATTATTTGTTTTAAATATTTAAATCGGTTTATGAGACGTCTGGATAAAAAAATTACAATTGGGAAAAGCAAATCTTATACATTGTTATTGTTTTATAATCGAAAACTTGGAATCACACAGTGTACCGAAGTATGTTTCTTATCCTGTATTAATTTTAAACTTAAAGTAAGTACGTAAATATACTTCGGTACAATGTGTGATTGCACACAGGGAATTAATAATATTAATTTTTTTAGGTAAGCCTTAACGTCTTAATTCCTGTTAGGTTTTAATTTCTAATATTTTGAACAGAATATTGTGGTTACGAGCACACAGTACACCTGAAGGTAAGTGGATGCTGTAGCTCATAGACATCTACAACTATCTTCGATTAAAATCGAAATTTAGACGCGTTGTCTAGTGTACCTGAGTTTGATGGAATGTCTCGTTTTTAGTAATTAGGATCTCCGGTCTTTGATGGAATGTCTCGTTTTTAGTAATTAGGATCTCCGGTCTCTAAACTCTAACATTAAACACAGCAACATCAAAGTGCTATTTTACGCTGGTATTTTATGGGAGCGTGGTTATTCCCTGTTTGCACCAACCTGTTCATGCTACAAACACATTATAGCTGTGGCATGACTCTACCACCTCAATCATCAATGTATTTCGTTGTTATTCCGGGATAAAGTATACGTCAATGTTTGTCATACTTATGATATGTATAAATATGATAAATAATAAAAGAATCAAGGGAATACCCGCTGACTACATAATCTATGTAGTCAACGGGTATTCCCTACATTTCCTCCATACATACCTAACCCTCAATATATATAATTTTTCTATGCATGTGTTTGTCACTGAACTCCTCCTTAACAGCTGGACTGATTTCGATGAAATTTTTCGTGTGTTTGTTTTCGTTTGAGTGGTTTAAATAAACAATTAGACCGGTAGGTGTCGCTGTTGGCTGGCAAGATCCAGAAATCACCCGTCCAAAGCCAGAATGGATCGTAAGTATTCTAACATACTATCTATACTATACCAAAGCGTTTCTTGTTACAGTGAAGTTCATTTTATTGTATAAAACCGACTTAACCTTAATTGCCAAAAAATAAAATACTTTTATTTGTTCTATTACTGGATCAACAGTCACTTTCGGCTTATAGCAATGCATTCCGTCTCTCCGTGCTTAATCATGTCATAGAATTAAGGATTCAGACAACGACCAATTTGTCCACAATCTTCGCGAATAATCACAGGAAGCAATAGGGTTTTTAACTGCCTCGTTAGTTTAGTAGTCGGAAACATGGTTGCTGATCGTGAGGTCAAGCGTTTGAATCCCGGGTCGGGTAAAAATCAGTTATTGGGTTTTTCTGTCATGAAACTCTCAGTAGCAGGGAAACACGTAAAGCCGTTGGACCTGCGCCTGATATTTATTATGGGATTGCAGTCCCATAGGATTATTATGAGTGTAAGGGAATAGGGAATTCACTGTGCTTGAGTATGCGCTGATGGCTAGTCTCCATTGATCCATGATCGAAGCTTGATCAACAGGAAGTAATCAATTTTATACGTGGTAGAGCCATGCTGCATGCAGTTATATTTGTACTTAGTATAGTTGTAGCACGAATGGGTCGGCTCGACCAGGGTAGGACCACGCTCTCACAGAATACCAGCGTCTAATAGTAGCTTAATGCTGTTGTGTTTCGTACGGTGAGTGTAGAGAACCGGAGACTTTTTACTGGCAACGAGGCATTCAATCTCAGTCTTCACGGGTGACAACGCATCTGCATTTTGATTCGTAATCGAGGATAGATGTAGAATGTCTGTGGACCACAGCAGCCACTTACCATCAGGTGGACTGTGTGCTCGTTCGTCACCCTATCCTATAAAAAAATCAATAGTCAATTTGGATGACATAATTCCCCTAAGGTACTATGGTTCATTTACTCGTATTTACTGATCAGAACTAAAAACAATAAGCAAGCGGCTTTCAAATGGAAAATCATCGTAATAAAATTTATGATTGAAGCAAAAAAAATGAACCTTCAAATTATTGAGGTTTTTTACAACTTACATTCATTATTATTTATAAGCCCTAAAGTCCTGTCGCTGGTTTTGGTGTGTAAATGTAACAAGTCAGTTACAATTCTTGTAGATGTCACCTTTGTGTGATGCCTTGATATGTCACCGTTTTATGACTGACGCCAAAATCAAGAACAGTAAAGCTACTGGAAACCAGGGGCAATGTTTACTTCACGCCGCCCGTTGCTGTCAAGAACATTTGGCTACCCTTCACGTAGATCTCTCTGTTGCTACTATTATATTATAAAAATGTTTCATGTGTACATTGTACGTGGTAGAGCCATGCAGCTACATTATGGCTGTAGCACGAATGGGTCGCTTCGACCGGGGAAGGACTACTCCCTTACGTATTAACAACGTGAAATGCTACTTTCGTATGGTGCGTGTAGAACCCGGTCTCTTTTAAAAAATGGTCTCTTTTTGCTTGAAACAAGGTATTATATTTTAGACTTCAGGAGTGACAACGCATCTTCATTTTGTTTCTTAATCGAGGATAGTTGTAGATGTCTATGGGCCACAGGATCCACTTAACATCAGTTTATAACTTTTTTATTTTTAAAGTTTCTCAAAATCAACCGGTCTGAAGTAGTTAAAATTCATAGGAAATCTAAGTTTGATGAAACTCTTTGGAAATCATTTCAATCGGTCAAGCCGTTCAAAAGTTATAAGAGGTAATTGACACACACACACACACACACACACACACACACACAGACACACACACACACACACACACACACACACACACACACACACACACACACACACACACACACACACACACACACACACACACACACACACACACACACACACACACACACACACACACACACACACACACACACACACACACACACACACACACACACACACACACACACACACACACACACACACACACACACACACACACACACACACACACACACACACACACACACACACACACACACACACACACACACACACACACACACACACACACACACACACACACACACACACACACACACACACACACACACACACACACACACACACACACACACACACACACACACA